>JARBER010164829.1:0-16551 GCA_030265075.1 Balanus glandula
CAATTTTCCGCGGATTTATCTGTCTCTGGGATCGCAGGCTTGCAGCGCGTCTGACTCATCGCGCCAGGTAGTCGGCCGGCCGGCCGGTCCGGTCGGCCGCTGCAGCCGTTGACGATACCATGAATGGGCCTTGGGGACGCGCGCGCGGCTGCGGCCGCGGCACGGCCGCGCGGCCCTTATATGGCGCGGCAGACGAGCTCTGCCGGCTGCCGGCTGCAACGCCGCACGCCCCGTGCGCGCACCGCCAATCTCCATTTTCAGAGCCGATTTACCGTTTGACGCGGGTTACGACTGTTGCTGACCGGAGCGTAGGGGCGGGGCGGGGCGGGAGGGAGGGGAGGGGTGTAACAGATGGTGCACCTGTTCCTGTGGAACAGGACCGTCGGCGTGTGCGTCGCGATTAACGTGTACCGTGATTAACACGTGCTTAATTTATTACGGGGGAGCCGGCGGGCACCCGTCGGACGGCCTGCGGGGGCGTGGTGGGTGTATTCCATGCGATTTCCCCTCAGCAGCGGGGCAGGGACGACGCGCCGGGCTGTGGTGGGGCGGGGAGGCTGAGGGCCGTCTGTAACACTGGACTGAAGACGAGGCTGGGTGATGAGGGACTGCCGTGGGTCCGAACTGCTGCTGTACGGCGCTGTGCGGCGCCGTGTCGTGTCCCGTGTCGTCGGCCGCTGCAGCGGACCGGGCGGCCTCCCGCGGCCATGCTACACTCAAAAACCGCCCGGCCGCCCACCAAATTTAGCCGCCGCCGCGGTCGCCCTGGTCATAAAGAGATCAACAAGAACTGGTCTCTGCCATCTTTGGCGGCCGCGACTGACCTACCCCACTGGTGGCGGCGCGGCGGCCGCGGCGGTGCCACTTCCCGGCAGCGCCGATGACCGCAACGCGTCACGGGTCACAGGTGAACACGGGAGAGCACGGGGCGCGAGAGAGCATGGGGGGCGCGAGAGAGCACGGGGGCGCGAGAGAGGACGGGGGACGCGAGAGAGAGGACGGGGGACAAGGAAGAGCACGGGGACACGATAGTCACAGGTGTGAGAACGGGTACAGACACGGGCGGGAGACGAGTTGGCGGAGTCTAGGGAAATGTGACGCCGATGCACCCGCCGCTGGTGTGATGATAGAGCTCCAGTGATTGGTCCCGATCGGTAACGGAGAAGGCATAGCGAATGGTGCTCCCGCAATCAGGATGAGAGTCTGCGTGTGACCCGGTCCGACCGCTCCCACCCTCCTTCCAGTCACGATCCCCCACCCCAGAAGGAAGGTGTTGGGGGCGGAGCGACCTCCGTGCCATCGTAGTCTGTACCTTAGGCAGCTAATGTGCGTTATTCGCCGGCGCTCGTTGTCTTGTTCCCGCGGAGCCTGTTTTATTGTGGTTGTGTTGAATTCTTTGCATCGTTGATGCTGTACTTTAGAGGTTTGTTTGATTTACTTTAAGTGTCTCGAGTGTTAACCGTTAACCCACAGTGACCTGACTGAATGGCATAAGGTGTTGTTGATTCTTTCTGTACCTAACATAACGGCAAATATACACGAACGTAGAGCCCGGTGCATGTTATTAGTGGAACACGATCGCGGCTGGCGAAACACGCCGGGTAGCGGTGTCACCATCGCTTATCGGTGGACGTAGTTCGGCGAGGGTCCGGCCGATGTCGCGATAGCGTCGTCAAAACTCAGAGGAAAAGATAGCCATTTTCCCGTACTCGAAGCGGGAAAAGAAGGCAGCGAGCACGCGGCTGTATTCACTGTACAGTTAGCGTCCTGCTCGCATCAGCGGCAGGTATTGAAAGGTGACCGCAAGGAAATCGAACGGGGTGTTAGAGAAATGGGACGAGTTATATATTTGTACGAAGCGCAGAATCGATTGATCACGAACGGTATGCTGCATGATGCGACCTTATTTCAAGCGGTCGCCATGCTCCATGCTGAGTTGAAGATCACACGAAAAAACAACAGTTTCAAACACAAGTTTATTATGCACAAATCAGCTCAATCGGCGAAGACGGCGAACAAGTCGTGTAGACATGACCACAAAACAATACATGTACAACAGATACCTCGGCTACATTTTGCAACCGATGTGCACGAGTTTGCAGCTCGTCATGCGACGAGAACAGGTCCGAGCCGTCGGAGGCGCCTCGGCGTCGCCACGAGTCACGGCGGTCCCCATCGTCCGCCGCGCCACCGCCGCTGGTGTTATCCTGCTGTGCGGCCGTGCAGTCTCCGCGTGGCTCCATCACATCACCACACCGCCGCCGCCGCCGCCGCCGCCGCTCGGCAGTCGCGGCGCGTACGGCGGCCGCGGCCCGCTGCGAATGAATGAGAGCGGCGCCGGGGCTCAGCGAAGGAGCGCCGGGATGGCATCCGGCACGTGACTGAACTGACCGAGAGCGACCGAGAACGGCGCGTGTGCGGCGCGCCGACACACGTCGCGCCACTGATACAATCGGCAGGTCTTTGGCGGCCGGCCGGCCCGGCCTGTCGGATCTGTCGACAGCTTCCTCCGAGATACGCGACGGAGGTATGCCGTTTCGTTACCTATGGGTGACCCAGCTCGGCCGGTGGAATTCTCCGGCCTGTGAGTGACTAAACCAAAAGCGTTTAGAAACAACGTGGCGGATGTGAAATTCATCCGGGAAATGACTCGGGAGTGTTCAATTTCGAGGCGTTTACGTTCCACGTCATTGACTTCTTCGCAAATGGTGGAATTATGATTCAACACGTCATTAGCGTGGTATCACACTCACACTTACACACAGACACCCGGGCGCTGACAAACGACTTCAGCCCCATCGGGACGCGCCGAGACCGACCCGCGTCGTCACCGTCAGTCCCTCGGGCCCTGATGCGCCGCTCGCCGCCTGAGTAACGTGCTCCCGGTGCGTGACGGCGGATCCCCGTCCTGCCGACAGTCGGCGGGCGCGGCACCGATCAGACGCGGCGCTCACTCACCGCCGCCGGATCTCCATACGTCCGGCGGCAAACAGCCGATGGATCACGACCGAGACGTGGCGCGGCGCGATTCACACCGGGCCAATTAGCCGCCGCCGCCCGGCCCGACCGAGGATAGCCCGCCCGCAGAGCGGAAAATGCCGCCGCGCGGGGAGCGGCGGGGAGCCGCGGGGTGCCGCGGGGAGCAGCGGGGAGACGCGGGGAACACCGAGATCGCGTGTGCGGCGATGAGAAACGTGCCAGGATTGCGGAGTCCAGGAGCCCGGGAAGCAACGGGTAAAACCGAGGTTTAGTGTGCGGTGTTTAGCGTACAGAGTGTTTTAGTGTGTAGCATGAAGGGGTGTGCATCATCGAGTTATTGTGCCAGCTTTGTTGATATCAAGAGCCCGGGAAGTGACAAGGAGTGCTGGGAGAACGACCCAGTGTGCATCGGAACAATGGGTCAGGAGTACGGAGACCAGAACCCAGGAGTACGGAGACGATGAGCGAGGAGTACGGAGACAGTGTATCCGGAGTACGATACCATGTGCCAGGAGCACGGAGACTACGACCGTGGAGTACGGAGACCAGGACCCAGGAGTAGGAAGACCAGGACCCAGGAGTACCGAGACCAGGACCGAGTACGGAGACTGACCCAGCAGTACGGAGACGGTGACCCAGGAGACAATGGGCTGGCAGTACGGAGACCAGGACTCAGGAGTTCCGAGACCAGGAACCACGAGTACGGAGACCAGGACCCACGAGTACGGAGACCAGGACCCAGGAGTACGGAGACCATGTGCCAGAAGTACCGAGACCAGGACCCAGGAGTACTGAGACCAGGACCCATGAGTAGGGAGACGATGACCCAGGAGTAGGGAGACGATGACCCAGGAGTACGGAGACCATAAGAGGACGGAGACGATGACCCAGGAACACCGGGATGCCCCCCCCCCCCCCCCGGACGCCGAGGCCACGCACTGTGAAGCTCACAGGAAAGGCTATCCGAAACGCACAGGGCTGAGGAATTGATGCGTGTAGAGCTAATGAAACGTCTCCTGAAGCCAAGTTAATACGACAAAGAGTCTTCGAACAAAATTTAGAAGTTTAAATTTTGAATATGGTGCCGGTAATGCCAGTTTATCCCACAAAGAAAGAATGTGATTTGGAAAGGTGCAATTCGCTGATTCTACGCCTGCAGATTTCTGACTACCCTCCAGCCAAGTGACCCACCTCCCGCCCCGGGAGCAAGCGAATGAAGGCGCAACAGAAGCGAGGTGCTTAGCGAGTCGCTGCGGTGTGCAGCGGCAGCCGCTGCTAACCGGACCGGTGTGGGCACTGCCGCCTCGGCGTGGGGGCAGATCTAACTCGGAGATTGGCGAGACGGACCCGGTCCCGGAACGCTGGAAAGTGACGCGATGTGCGCTCCTCCCTCGCCCGTGGATAGAGACGGAGAGAGTGGCGATATTTGGGACGATAAGCGAGTGGTCCGTAGAGGATGTGTTACTTGTGGATTCTCCCTTGTGATTGGCATGGGATATAACTATGTTCTTCTTCAATTAGTGGCCAATTTAGTAAGACTAGGTATTACAGGCTAGAAGCGAGATGCTTGCTGAAGGGAGAGCAATAATTTAGAGGGAGTAATGCGCCTGTCGTGATTGTGACGTGTACCTGGCATGTTTTGGGACGCAATGAAATGTGACCGATCAAATGTGCTGATGTGGTTACAATATACTGCCTGATTATGCGTAATGCGTATTTATGAATGCTTAGGAATGCTGTAGTGCCTAGTGGCTGTTGGAAGTGGTACTAACTGTGACTGTAATGTATTTCGTGACTGTGTTTACGGGGTGTGGGCTGGCGCCTGGCACGTTTCTCCCTCTTCGCTCCTTCTCAGCATCTCCTCTCCCTGTGGCCGGCGGTGGGCCTTCCGTCAGCCTCACCGCCTTCTCAAACACCCCGGCCGTACCGACTTTATTGATCTCTGTCCCCGTCTCTCGTCTCTCGTCTCTCGTCTCTCGTCTCTCGTCTCTCGTCTCTCGTCTCTCGTCTCTCGTCTCTCGTCTCTCTCTCGTGCGGGACCTCCTGCGGGCGGCGGCGGCCCACCTCACTAATTGGCTGCTTACACGGCGGAGGCGCGCGCTGTCGACGCCGCCCGCCGCCGCCGCCCGCCGCCCGCCGCCCGCTGACGGCTGCGATTAGCATACGGCCGACACCGGCCAGCGATGATGAACTACCGCCCTGCTCCGGCGGCCGCCCGCCTATCTAATCGGCCGCCGATCGGTCGGCGGCTCGATTTACACCCATCATTTGACATGCGCTGCCGTATCGCCGGCCCGGTGAAAGTCACACCGCGGCGCCACGCGCCCGGGCGGACAGACGATATATCGGCGCGCCGCTGCCGCTGCCGCCCCACGGGGCGAGGCGGGCGGGCGGTGACGAGGCGCGCACGGCGGTGGAGAATAACATAGTTTGGCGTACAGGTGGCACAATTACGAGACGCTGATTGAATGGGGTCGGACTGTCATTCAGCCACGCCGCGCGATCAGTGGTCGAGTTGAGAAAACAAGCGAAACGGTGCAGATATGCTAGAACATTTTAAGAACGGCGTCCTAATCATTCGTGCGCACGTGTCAACGCGTCTTCTCTGGTTGATACTAATTGCATTAGTGACGGACAAGGTTGATACACATGTCTGCTGTTTTCCTACCAATCACCATACATTACGCAAATTAATGGAGCTAATTAGCAGATGGCCGGTCGTAAAGCGCAACGCAACAGGCGCACACACTTAGCATAATCGCCTCCCACACCGATCACAATCGCCACACCGCTACCACTGATTCACTTTCACTGGGGGTCACTGTCGCTGGGGGCTCGGGTGCTGTCCTTCAACGTATCGCTCAAGTCACTGTCTATCACTGCCAGTTCCATGCCACTCTCCGTCACTGTAGAGCACCGGTCACTGTTCGTGTGATGGTCGCGTCGGCCTCACTAGGGGGTCGCGGGGTCGGGGGTCGGGGGTCGGGTGCGCGATCTTGCTCTGGGACCGTCGCGGGGAGCGGTGACCACTGTGAGGGCGCGGCGGACGGGACGGGACGCGACACGTGCGGCCGCCGGACGCCGCGCCGCTCTACTGTCAACACGGGCCGCTCGCCCTGGAGACCCCGCTATACGGCAACACCATATTTGGTGGTGCCTCATCGACGTCACTGCTTGGCGGCGCGGCGGCGGCGCGCTCAGTGGCTGCCGCCCGGCCGGGGGGCGGAGCCTGACCGCCGCTCACAATGGAGACTGTGGCCGGCCGCTCCAACCACCCGGTCACGGCGCAGTTTTGACGTATACGCTGTATAACGACGCGATTATGGTGATGGAGGTTTCGAGATGGGTTTTCGGCGGGGCGTAAGAGGTTGCTGCTGCGCTGGGCGGCGGCGTTTCGGCAACAATGAGCGAGTGACCTAGCGACTGGCGACTGGCGCCGGTCCGTCGGGGCGCTGGGGCGCTGTGGTCGGTTCCGTGTGGTCCGACCCGGCTGGCCGGTGGTACCGGTCCGCCGGCTCGTGATTCCGTGCTGGTGTTCGGCGACGCTCTGATTCCCGAGGCCCGAGGCAGGGGGCCGGACGGAGGGGAGCATTACAATGCAGGCAGCCGCCTCTGCAGCGGCGGCTTACAGCCCGGCCGACCACCGGACCTGCCGTGCGGCCGAGATAAGACCCGATTGCAGGGAGATAAGATCAGGCGGCGGCGCGGTGGCGGCGGCGGCGGAAAGACCATTTTTGTCTTCGGGGATGGGGGGGGGGGGGAGGCGTAGCGCCAGCCGGTGGCGACAGACGAGGGCTCGTCTCGCGTTCAGCCGGGATTTGCAGCATTAAGTCGGGTTTAATTGCACGCTGAGCTGATGCTGTCAGAGGCGATTGAACTGACGTCTTGCATGGCTTCTATCGGTTTGGGCTGTTAAAGACATGTCCAAATTCGGTGTTTTCCAACTGAAGAAGTTTGCTTTTGGTATGCGCTTGACGTGAGTCGAGTTCCAACAAATGTGGTGGACTTTCCGAGGAAAACATCGGGTAGCAGTCAGGGTGGGCTGGTGTTCGCGATAGATCGGTGACGGGTGAGCTTTCACTGTCCGGATGCCTGCGGTCGACTGAGTGGTCGCAACGCCGACAGATTGGATAGACCGGCTTTGAAATATGGGCTGTGGGTCCTGATGCCACGTGGACCCGGGGATCTCTGAGGGGACCCGTCGCCTGCTGACTCGGTGTCGTTTTATTGGTATGTTTCGGTGACATTTTTCGCTGACTTATCTTATTATCTGGCTTGCCTGCTGCTTACCCTGCCATCGACACGACTGTCCATCAAATAAGTGGCATGATCGGAATGTCGTTGCCTGGAATGTCGTGACGCTGATGGTTCGGCCATTGACGCGGGGGTCCATCGGCTGGCCCGGGCTGCTCGCTGCTGTTGTTTTGGCGTCTGCGGTACCGGGTACCGTCACTGCGAGTGATGCCCGGCCGTTTCTGTTGACCGATGGCCGGTCAGATTACGTCAGACGGACCATAAATGTCACAGAACTGCGTCCACTCGGTCAGTCATGTTTGCTACCCTGCTGGGCGTATCGTGTCCTGCTCTCTCTTCACGGTTTGCGTCCCGTGCCGTTCCAGAGCCTCCGCGCTCAACTGCTCTCCACTGCTATACAAATCTGGGCGCCGTATGACCCAATAGTCGTTGCGTCTGAAAACATCAATCATCATTCTGCAAATCATGCTATAGCGGTCCCGGTGGTCTATTGGCCAAGATCACGGACTCGTAACCTGTTTGCTCCGGCCTCGAGAAGCAAACTAAGTGATCTATGCCTTTGGTAGTCTGATTTATACTGACTGGTGTGACTAAAAGGCAGTTGGCCGGAAAAGGGTCAGCCTGTCACGAGGCCATCGTGTTGCGGCGTTGTATGCCTCGCTGATGAACCTCCGCGATACTGTCCGCAAGTCCCAAAAGGAATTACCCACTGAACTGACATACCAGAACTACCACATAATGGGCGGTTCTGGGTACACAGCGAGCTCACATTAGCCCTGTGCTGTTAATCCAAAGCCTCAAATGCAATGCAAACCACCCTGTGGTTTTGTTTTTGCGATGACGTCCAGTCGAGGTTCTCGGGTGAATCGTGTGGCGTGAGCTGTCAGGCTTTGTCGAGCTGAACGACTGAACTGTCCTCACTGTCCAGACAGTCACGATAGCCTCTGATGGCGGCTGTCGCCTGCTGTGTGCATCAGTGGCTACTGGCTGGTTAGCCCGCGCCGTGCCGGTGATTGCCGCCAACTTCATCGTGGGAAGAGGGGGGGGGGGCGTCTAAATGCCCCCTTCTAACTCAGCCCTTGTAAAATGTGGACTAAAGCGAAAGTCACCGTTTGAAAGCTCGTCAGGAATCATTTTGAAGCTACTTCTTTTGTTTTTGCTCAGGGCAAAATTGAGGTCGCATAGGTCATCAAAGGTAAAGTTTTCCAGTTTTAGAATGTCGCTGCAGACAGTCCCATATATCTCGGAAACTAAGGTAGAAACAAACAGTCCAGGACAATCGGCAGCCATTGTAATTTGCTTTTGCGTTTTTGTCCTCAAATTTTACCTCAATAGTTAAGGCTCCAAAGGTCATAAGAGTCAAAAATACTTCTTTTTGTCAAAACAAGTTTTCGCTAATAACTTTTTGAATAATTGGGATAACGCAAATATGTTAACGCCATCGTGTTTCTCTCATCAAAACGCTTCGACTAAAATTCATATTGACCTTGTGAGGTCTACTTGAAAATTTGACCTCAGGTCAAGGTCAAGTGGCGACACAAGTAGATCATGCTGCATATTGAGACACGAGTATTGTGCATAAAAACACATTGGTGCCAATTTAACTTCTATCTTCATCTTGTCGACAGTTAGTGACGCACAAAATGATGGTGACCTTGCATAACCGCAAATGACTATGTGTAAGGGTCATTGAATAAAATTTGCACGTCTATCGTTAAGAATGTGCTAAGATAACACGATACCGAAGCAAAAAGGTATCATTTTTAATCTATATAATTGTACCTAATTGGATGTTACGAAATTGACCCGACCATCGACCATATTTAGGTCCACGATATCAAAATTCCGAAAAATACAAATTGTAAGTACTTATCTCTTAGAACACCCTGTATCAAACTGATAGGGAAAAACTATGTCTTTGGCAGAACCACAAAGTTTTTTTTAAGGTAGGGTCACGTGACCTGACCTGAGATGACCTGAGGCTAACTTTTCTCAAAGTGCAGGCAATTGATGCCCCAACAGGTATGCCGAAAGCGGTGGTGCTGTGCGCCGCCGTTTTATCGCTATCTGCGAAAACTGAAGGGGGCGGCGTCACCCCCGGCACGGTGCTGTTAAAACCTTGCCCTACCTCGTTTTAACCATGGCACGGACGGGGTCTGAGCCAACTTTGAACCGACGGGGACGGTGGATATCCGCCCCCCCCCCCGAAATCTCGAAAACTATGCGACGTAGCGAGAAGCGAAAAACGGTGTTAGATAGGCCGTGACGGAATCTATAGAAAACACAAAAGTAATTATTTGATGAGGTTCACATTGGGGTCACCAAAATGATATATAAAGTCAAATTTTCCAGTTTTATGACATAGGTCCAGTAATTATCATATAGTTCGGAAACTATGCTAGCTAGACACCAATTGGATGAAGACAAATCGATAGCTATTGAAATTTAGAGTCCGCATTGTGTCCTCAAATTTGACCTCAGGTCAACATTTTGAGCTGCATATGTAAACAAAAGTCAAAAATGTTTTTTTGTGTGTTGCAAAAACGTATTCCGCTAATAACTTTTAAACTATCAAAGTGAACGCAATACGGTTTACGGCATCGTGTTTGACTCGACAAGACACGTCGATCGGTATACATGTTTACCTTGTTATGTCAACTAAATTTGACCTCAGGTCAAGGTTAAGTGGTGACCCAAGTATGTCATGTTGCATATTGGGTGACGCGTCTTGACCAGACAAACACATTGGTGCCAATTTAACTTCGATCTTCATTATGTCGCGGGTTATTAGCAAAACAGTGATCGTGACCTGGGATGACCTCAGATGACCTCATAGGGGTCACTTATCACAATTTTCACTTGGATCAGCCATAATATCCTTTTATAACATAATACAAAAGTAATCCGACTTATATCCTTTGAAAATGAAGCTTTCAAATTTCCTCCATTGACTTATAATGGGGAGGTCACGAAATTGACCTGACCTTAGGTATTAGATAGTTGGGGAGATACAGACTTTTGATGACCTTTTGTTTTCCATTTTTGGCGAAAAGCGATACATGTTTCGAAAATGGTAGAAAATTGAGTAAGGAAACATAGTGCAGGTCGTAAACGTGAACATCTATAGCAATTGCAAGGGCTGCAAATGGTAAAAGTTGAACCCTAAAATACAACTTTTTCTTAAAAAAGAACACAACAAAATCATAATTCTCAAGATGTTCCTAAAGCTGGAATATGACTGACATACGGCTCCTTAAATGTAGGAAACTCATGACGTCATTTGTAATCACTTTTTTGGACTTTTTGCTACCAGATACGAATATGTTGTTACCATATACAAAATCTTGACGCCCGGTAATTTTGCAAATGATGGGTGAAAACTTTGGCTTTGGCACAACCGCAAACGTTATTGGATGTGGGGTCACGCGACCTGGTCTGGTGATCTGACTTAAGATGCCCCCGAGGTCACCTTTTCTCCAAATGTGGGCAATTAATGCCCAACAGGTGTGCCAAAATGGCGTGTCGCGCCGCTGTTTGGGTCTCGTAACTGGTTAGCAGGGACCTGCTGCGTAGTCGGCTGAGTTGTGTGGGTCTTGGGAGTCGGCGCAGAATGTGATTGCTAGCTGGGACTGCTGAATCCTGGTCTGCTTCGCCGTCAAGTTTCAAGTCGGACCTTGACATAACTGGTATGGTAACACATATCAGACTGAGTGGCGGCTTTCAACCTCCAAACTGCAACCTTCAAACATATTCCGTGTAAGTTTATTGAGCTGTGGCTTTCCCTTCAAATTACGGCTAGTCGCAGTGTCGGCCGGCGATTTGGCGTGATTCGCGTCAGCGTCGTCGGGCCAGACCGCCCTGGCGGTCAGGGTGGTCCGGCGCCGCCCCCTGAAATGGATGACGATGGATCTCCGCTGGACCGGCGCGGTCCGGCGATGGATCTCCGCGGGACCGGCGCGGTCCGGCAGATAATTCCAGCCATCGATTCTCGTCGGACCCGCGCGGCTGCTAGTCGGCCGCTATTGGCAATCTCCATGTTAATGTCGGCTGGCGACCGGTTGCTGGTGCGGACACGCCAATCACCAACGATCAGCGGTGATCAGCAGTGATCGGAGGTTATCGCCGCTAATCACTGGTGATCGCTGGCTATCACTATCAGTCACCAGCAGCCATCAGCGATCATGAGTGATCAGTAGGGATCGCAGGGTGTGTCGGTACCAGTTACCATGGTCGTATGCTGATCACTGGCTGTCACCAGCGGTCTGTTTTGATCATGGGCTATCACCGCTAGTTACTTCTCACTGTTACCTTCACTATCACTACGACACTATCACTAGACTATCACCACCAATTATAAGTAGGTATTGGCAATCATCATCGATCATATGTGCTCGAACGTCATCACCGATGATCATCGACGATATAATAGATCACTAACAATCAGCAGCAATCGCCTGTGGTCACTATTTGTGATCGAAGACGATTGCAATATATATCACCAACAGTATTCACGGCAGCATTTACGGCAGGTTTTACTACCAATCACCAAAAGTTGACGGTAATCGTCACTCGCCAGGGACCATTGCCTTCACCAACAGTCGAAAGGAAGCTCCGCATATATCAGTGTTTATCACATGTGATTACGAATTATCGCTGACAGACAAAATCACGGGATGCCACTAGTCACGAATATCCACAATGCCGAGAAGAAAACAAAACTCTAGCAGTGTCTGGTAGTATTGGACAGCATGCTACATTTCATTTGGGCAAACTACAGGACGGCGATCTAGAACTTGATCGATCAAGAACTAGATCACAGTGAGCGGGGCGATTCCTTTATATGGGCATGTTTGCAGACTTATAGTAAAACGGCGATATTGAAACAAGCTGTGAATTTGTTAAACGCAGACTAACACTAGAAGCTAGTGAATATATGCAACTACGCATAGATCAACCAACTCACCATTGTAAAAAAAAAAAAAAAAAATGCACATTCAATGCTCTTCTGCGATCAAGTTCCCGATCGTGGTCAAGGAGAAATTACAGCGCCGATCAACTTCTAGATCGGGCAAACAGCTGGCTGTTGAAATCAAATATAATTTTAATTTTTGAAATACAAATGTATATGTAAAATAAAGCTGAAATAATTTTATATTACAAAATATGTAAAACAAATACAGTTGTTGAATAAATAATTCGCTGGGGACCATATTATATGTGCCAATTTTGAAAACCATATTATTTTTGCTCATAACAAACACACGTTTGGTGAATCTTCTGGTACGTTTTTTCCGTAGATATAATATTCCTATTTTTTTTTTCAACACAAATATTGCGTATGCGTATATTGCCTTCTTTCGATGTATACTTCGTGTTTTTATGTCGTGATGTAGAAAAAACTTCTTGATTGCATGCCCATATAAGGACATCGCCCCGCTCACTGCGATCTAGTTCTTGATCGATCAAGTTCTAGATCGCCTCCCTGTAGTTTGCCCAACTGATTTGTAGCGATTATCACCATCGGTCGTCATAGATCACTTTGATCAACATTTATTACTATTGATACCCAGTACCCACTAACAAAAATAACTCTTAGTATTCATCGCCATTCACCACACTCATACGGCGCCTCGCGTCAGACTGGTAACATACAACTCACATCATGATCGCTGGTCAGTGCCTCTTCGCTGAAAACGTTTGCTGGTGCTGTGGCAGTGCTTTCCGGTCACAATGATGGCGATAAGAAAATGGACATGACATTTTTAGTTCGGCCATTGAGAAGTTGGTCAATGAGCTGTGTCACATCATGATATTACCGAATTTGACTCTTGAGTTTCTTACTTGCTGTCATTTCATATTGTTCTGTAGTTAACTTCTGTAGTTGTACTGTTCATGTTAGGAAATATGACGTTTTTACTTTAAGCCGTCATCAAGATCCAGTGTTTCTCCACCCACTGTGCAGTGTCCGATTTAAGTGCCAGACAGCTTCTGAAGGTCTTATTTAGATTTATGTGTCAGCTTAATATCTTTTAGTCTGGTTAATTAGCTGTGAGTATTACTGAAGATTATTCGTTAAAAACGATCAAAAATGCCGATGGACACTGGATGATAGGACTCATTAATTAGTATGACATTTTAAGTGCTGAAATTGACAGGATGAACATGGCAGGCTTCTGCATTATTAAAGAGACTGAATTTCGCCCAGTAAGATGAATTGATAATTACATCAACAGCCGTTTGACTAGTCTATTATTATATATTATTATAGTGACTATTTTTATGTCAAGCTTTGTTTGCTCAATGGTCAAGAGCCCTTTTCGTGTTTGTGTTGTGTTGATAACTATTTTCATACAGCGAGTTCTGCAAAATGTAGGTCATTGTGTGTACAAACCTTATGCTTCCATTGAAGAGTTTCCGTGTGCTATTCATTTTAAGATCTCGTTTTGCAACATGTTTGTGTGAAAATTTGAGGGTATGACAAGCTGATTGTGCTAAAACCTCAATGTATATTTGAATATAATCAATCCAGCACCACTAAGCTATTGACGCATTCGCTTTTCCATAGCGTTACACGATAAGCCCTCTCTTAACCCTCCCCCCCTTCCTAAAACGACCCCCTGCTAACTTTTGAACCAAGCATCGTAGGGGAACGCAGAGAAGACCAGCGTATTGCCTGCAATAAGGCGAATCTAATGGTGCCCAATTTTTATGTCTCAGGTTAATTGGTGACCTTCCAGGTCACCTAAATAACCTCAGATTGACGATGTCTCAAACACAGTGATTTTGTACTGTCAGAAACATACAAATTTAGAACCTGATAAATGTAAATACAAACACAGTTATCTAGATCAATTTTGTCTCAAAATTACATAAAAACTATTTATTGGTTTTAAAAAGTCAAAAAAGGTGATTTCAAAAATGACGTCACTGTTTTTGTGCACATAAAAAGCAATCAGTCAGTCAAAAACAGAGACATCGCTTTCAAATTTTGTATAGCCTTGTTCTTACGTAGTTCTCTCACATTTATTGCGTTTTTTTAATAACTTAAAAACTGATTTGATAGGGTTTTGTAAAAAAAAATCGGGGGTCAAAATTATAAACTTGTAAAATCGGACATAACATCTTATAGCTGTTGCTATTTACATTCTTGTAGCGTTTACGGCTTGCATGTTGGTTGATATCTTGATTTTATACGATTTTACAAACATTTATCGCTTTTCGCCGAAAATGGCAAAACACGACGTCATCAAAACGTAATTTTTTCCAAAACTACTTGACCAATTTTGATACAATTTTTTAACCTAACGTAGAATTGTTGTTAACTTAGCTAGCCACAATTTTAGATGAATGCGCTTCTTGAGTAAACAGTTATGCAAGAAAAACCTCGGGGGTCATTTTAGGACCCCCCTCGTAGGGCGAGAGTTAACACAGGTGGTATCGTTCGCTGGCTCCTGAAATGTCAATATGTTTTCTGTTTGTGGCTGTGTCGATACTTTCAGTGAATCAGCCGTACTGACGGCGTTCCAATCTTGTGGGGGAGGAAGGACGTAGTACTCATTATACGGTTTGTATCCAGCCACCCGAATGATGTGTGGTTGGGTGGGGCGGGGTGTGGACATCCCGTCATTGTTTATCTGTCCTTTTGTATGCCTGAAGCTGCTGGCTGCTTTTATTCTGATCGTAGTCTGTTGATCATGGATCGAAGAGGTTTCACAAGAAATTGTCTCGAAATATAAATTAATAATAGCACAAAATGTATTGTTTAGCACACTTGTATTCGTTTAAATGTATTTGTACTTCACTTTTTTACTTAGGTTAATGTTTACCTGCGTACCTTCCAACCTTCAACTTACAAACATGTGACATGTAAGTAAGTTTGTTGAGTTGTGGGTTTCCCTTTAAATTGTAAGATTCATTTATTCACATACAATTGCCAAAAACTGTCTAACTTTTCAAAATTTGGTTCCAATATATTTTTAATGAAAGAAAGCTACAGCACAGCACACTTGTGACATTTAAGCGTTATACTTTTGGATAGCTGTAGGAGGGGACGAAACATTCGAAATGCATGCTCTAGATTGTCTATAGCTGAACCTGCAGTTCATGCTGGCTTGCTGGCACCATGAAGTATGTTTTCAAAGACCCGGCGGCGGCGCGGCGGGCTGTGCTCTGTTGAAGACAGGCCGGCGAGCTGGGCTATCCGCCACGCCCTCCCGACCCCCCCCCCCTCACAGGAACCCTTCACCGGCCACAATTCCGGCTAAACGGCGGCCATTGTGTGGCGTTTTTGTGAGCGTCTGTCCATCGGTAATGACCCGGGCTCGGTGCGGCGTGCCTGGCGCGGCTCTCGGTGTGCGTCACGCAGTGTCCCGACTGGCCTGTCGTAGTCTGTCGGAGGCCCGCTCGGCGTCGTGGCATGTCGGGCGCCGTGTCGGGCGCCGTGTCGGGCGTCGTGTCGCGCCGTCCCGATCGCGATGTTCTGGGGCAGAAGCGGGGTAGTTCGGCGTGACGGCGGAAGCCCTGTCAGAACATGGCTCGGGCTTGGATAACGCCGTTTTCGTGATTTCTTCCGTCTCAAGGCTGCACAAGGCTGGGATCGTTAGTGATGTGTTAGTTGTGTCTTAGTTGTGTTTAAACGTTTTGATGGCGTCGCAATGTTAGCGAATCTATGGCGTTTTCCCCTGGTGGTCGATATTGCTTGGCGCATAGACTTCTCTATACCGAGTATGGAGTATGGAGTATGGAGAAGTCTATGCTTGGCGGTACTAGGGGCAAGTTATAACTTAAGTTCTTTGTTTGATCGCAAAATAATATAAGTATGAAACAGTCGTGAAGAACGGATAAACAATGTAGCGTGACGTTGGCTGTCTGATAATAGCCATTCCCGACTGCGGCTTAGGGAAGGCATGAAACGTATCCATTCTTTGTTGCTGTGCAAAAGCCAGCTGGGTGTCTTCCCGCCGTGTCGGCCCATTTGTGTCCTCCGTTCACCGTCCAGCGCCGCCCGCAGCGGGTCGTGCTGTGCTCGGCTCGTGTCCCCGTGATCGCCGCAGTGCCGGCGAGCGGAGGAGCCGGGTGGGCCTGCGGCGCGCGGCGCCCTGTGTACTGTTGTGCCGCCGCCGCCGTCCAGTGGCCGGCCGGCGCGGGGGGCCGCCGCTCTGCGCACCGCCCGCTTGTGATGGTAATGCTGGAGGCGGCCTCCCGCTGCCGCCCTCGGCCCGGCCGCGTGGGCTCGCGTCGGCCCGTGCCGGCTGTGACTCACCGCACCGCCCGGAAGCCTTACATGGCCAACTCACCGTTCAGCAACGCCTTTTTTGG
>JARBER010164940.1:0-16526 GCA_030265075.1 Balanus glandula
GGAGGGATATTTCTTTCAGAAAAATTGAAATATCTTCGGGCAGAGTGTATTTTCAGCCGAAAGCTCTGAGACTTAGATGTTTCTCGTCAGGGGCTACAAAACTGCTATCTCAGTTCAAAACTAATGTTAAAGGTGGCCTGTTTCCTTTAAGCAAACAGATGCATTCATCAAATACCAATAAGTATTTGTCCAAATACCATCCTTTTAGAAAACTATAGCTACAAATAACCTCAACTCACCAAGAATCATAAACTCCAGGATGGAACCCCTTTCTCACAGCATAGAATGGCATGTTTGATTGTTCTTCAAACAAATCACTGAAAAACAACAGGATAAAGCATATGTCAACATTTCAAATTGTAAGCTATCATGAAGATATTGAAGTTTTAAATTTGATATCTGCCAAAAATGAGGCACATGCAAATTGGTATTGGGGCGTAGTTACTGATGACATATACTCTGTTTAGCATATTTGTATCAGTCAACTTGGTCAGCAATATTAGCAGCAATTAGCAGAGCAAAAATTTTCTTCACTACCCAAAATTATCAGCTTTTCTTTGCCATGATGCCACTAGACCAGATAATATAACTTCAATTTGTAAGAGTTTGGGTATTTTTTTAAGAGAAAATAGATGATGATTGTGATCAGGAGCTTTCACTTCTTATTTTGTCATACATTCATCATAAATTTGACATATTTAATAAAGGCAGGCATGTCCCTTTAAGCGATCTTGGAGGTGCCCCTCCCCTAGGTCCCCCTGTGTTGACATTCAGGCATATGGTAATGGTAAGTAACCATAACACTGGATACATACTAACACAAGATTTAACTGCTATTGACATGATATAGGTGTGCAAAACCACAATACAGCCCAGCATCTTACCCTACCTGAACCTGTGATCAGAATAATGACATGACAATGAAAGTAACTGATGCATCCAGCATCACTATCATCTGCAGCATTCTGATAACATGATTTATCCTACATTCAGACATGTCTGGAGGTCAGACTTTTACCTTACACCACACAATCACAGAGTTAACATATTTGGGATGATCAACAGCACAGCACACTGACAAATCAATATCAAAAGCAAAATGACACCAAGGTAGGTAAATGAAATGGCAACAGACAAGCTGAATCCTGAGGACTGTGGTGCCTGAGCAATGCAAGCTATGTTACTGCAAGCACTTCAGCTTTGCCATCCTCCAGGGTGGTGGCTACAGACCACACCTCACGGTGATGTCACCTGTGATGACCTCAACCGCTATGCATCTCATGCCTCGCCCTCTGCCTCACTCTGGGTCCGGTAACGCACGTCATATGTGAAGCGATGCAGCACTCTTAAGACCATAACTGTCATTATTGAAGTGAGTGAACAAAGTTGATTGAGGAAGTGAGCGCAGACGGTTATTTTGTATATTTACCTGCAATCAAATCATCAATGCAGTCCAACATGTGCGCGACGCCCACCACGCGCGTTTGGTGTGGGGTCCAAAAGAAAGAAGGAATGTGATTTGGTAGCACAAGGTCAATTACCCGTTAAGAATTTCTTTACGTAGCCGAACCAAATTTCACAGTCAGTTGAAATGATGAAATAAAGTAGCTGAGATATTAAGCAATTGTAAAATAAATAAATAAAATAAAATAATATTAAAAAATGAGCTGATTTTTTTAAAATTTTTCAAAATCTGCTGCAAAAAAATGTACAAGTAAAAGACAAGTAAAGGTTAATTTGTACTAAACGGCAGCCTTTTTGGTAGCCAGATGTGGCGCACTAATGTCAATTCCTGGTTCTGTTTTGTTCAGTGGTCAGGAATCTAGATCTTAGAGACTGAGACCGCTGGCGTAGACCGATAAGGTGAGCAATCATTGATCATGTATCTTTGTAAGTAAAATATACTGAATGAGTTCTTCCACTGATGAAATAAATACTGAAAATAAAACTGAAAAAAGGTAAAATATACTGAATGAGTTCTTCCACTTCTTGCAGTGGCTAATATTTTGTTTTATAAAAGGATACAAAACAAACATTAGAGGGACATTCCCGCCTTTTTAAAAGTTGTCGAATCTGAGTCATATTATGCCAAAATATGAAATGAATACTGCTGATCACAAACATCACATTTAGTTTTCTAAAAAAATAACACAAACTCTTACAAATCAAAGTTATATTATCTAGTCTGGTGTTGTCATGGCAAAGAAAAACAGGAAGTTTGGGTAGTAAAAAAAAACTTCATTCTGTTAATTGCCACCAATATTTATGCCCAAGTCTACTACAGTACGAATTCGCTAGACAAAGATGTCATCAGTCACTAAGTCCTAATATCAATACACTAAGGGCTTATTTTTGACATGTAAAAGTTAAACTCTAATATCTTTTTAATTATACAATTTTGGTTGTTTTAACTGTGCCATACTAATTTTCATAGCACAGCACATAAAATAGCTATCTCAACTCTAAACTAATGTTAAGGTGGGATAGTCCCTTTAAGCAGACTGCAAAGATACTGTAATGCTTTGCACATTGAGACCACAACCAAGGCTGTATAAACACTGCAATGCTGGAGATTCTGATTATGTCTAGTTACCCTGATTCTGATCTGAGCCTAGGATGGCCCGGGGCCACTGCATGTATTTTCAAGTAGTTCAGATCAAGTTTCTGGAGCAGGTGTGATTTCACTTGTGGATGCTGTTAATGCAAGCAATCCCCATGGACCAGGATGTGTCAGGATTTTTGTGTGTGTTTTGTTTCAATTGAGCATGACCTAACCTTTCAAAACAATTATGATCACAGGCCACACTGAAAGTTTGTCAATTCATTTTTCTTTTTTTTTCATTTTCATTTTTATCAATTTAAATTATTTATTTATAGTAAACTGACTACTTGCTTATCCTGCTTGTCTTATTTCATGAAAACTGCACAAACAGTGCCAATCTTATTACTCACCTCTCAATAATAAATTGTACCTTACCTTACCTTACCAATACATATAATTTAGAGACTTATTCAGCCTGTAGGACCAGATCTTTACACTTTTGGAGCTCTAGCAAGGATTTAGTTGTCAAAGACATTGCTGAACCAAATTTCAATCAATTGGATGTCAAATTGGATATCCTTCCAATGTACCATCCAGCCAAGTTTTGAAAGTGGACAGGTTGGGGGCAGATATGATGCTGGATAGGAGGCTGTGCCAGCTTCTTGCAGCACTGACAAATAAGTTGTGTCTTGGTAGGGTTCATGCTCTTGCAATATTGATCTAGAAATAATGCTCCCTTGTGTGTCTGGTGGTGGATGGCTGTAGTTGGCTATCAACTGGCTTGTATCAGCTGGCTATCAACTCATATGTCAGCCACACACTGCCATAGCTGAGTCAGCTGACAATATGTGACCATTAGCTGCCACCATATGAACTTGCCCGACCATCAGCAGCATTTCTTTTGTGATATTAATAAATAGCTATTAACTAATACTTAATAGCCATGTCATTCCCTGGTAACCAAACATAGTTTATTGGATATATACAAGTTACATGTACTGGTCTATAGTATCAATGTTGAAAAAGAAAACAGGTTTGTCTGATTTCGATATTGATGCTATGGACCAGTCAATACTATAGACTATAGACAATACCATAGACATCCCTAGGATCAATGTAATTAGTGCCCAGGCTATGCCACCTATAATCCATCTGGCTACTGTGCACTGTGCAGTAACTTTTTTAAACAATAAATTTAGTCAAATCTTTTGGAATGAACAGATCGACAAAGTTTAGAGCCCACGCTAAGCAGAGCTTGCTGCCGCAGGCCCTGACCTTTACCATCCGATGGGAAACTGGTGGTAGTCGGCAGGATTTAGAGGCGAAAGTTTAATGTGCCCTCACAGCCGGACACGGTCCGCCCCGCTCACAAACGTCAACTGGCTGCGCGGCCGCTGCCACCGACCGCAGGCCATCCCAGTCTGGAGCAAAAGCGAGCGCCGAAGCGACTCAAACCGGCTCTCACTGCCGGTTGAGTCTCAATCCCAGCGCTCTACGTCCGACTGCAGGTTGATTTTGTCATCATTTCACGGGCCGGGGTCGGAGGGGAGTGTAGAGGAAAATAGGCCGTCAACGGGACAAGCACGCAGAGGCGCGAGAGCTTTGAGTCCTACTCTGTACGGAATAAATAACCAGTATTATGCGGCGAGAGAGCTGATTATGCCTGGGGCTTACAAGGATAAATCGACGAGTGAAACCCTAAATTAACGCGCTACACCTCCAATTTCGATACAATTTCATTATAGTGTCAACTGGGACGCTAAACCGCGCTGTGCGAATTTCAGCTTGACTGCAGTTACGGCCGCCAAGTTATAGCTTCTGACATTTTCATGAGGCCACCCTGCACGACTTAGCCACTGGTATATTTTGTGAATAGCAATAAATTATCGAACGTCACTCTTGGTCCAGTTTATATTTTTCCATAAATGAACTCCGGTTATGTTGGTCGGTATAGTATAGTATAGTGTATTCAAATCTTCCATGCATGATGCATGGTTTTTCAAGATTCGTGTCAAACAAGCCGGCATTTGCCTTCAGCATACACACTCATTCGATCATACGACATACGACATACACTTAAAATATGTAAAGGATGCTATCTAAAATAGCTAAAAACTGACGGCTGTAATCTAAAAGGACTATGGCGACAGACAAGATTCCAATAGCCTTTACATTTTGCATTTTGCGACGTACAGTATGTTTAGAGCGATCTACCGTTCACGCGTTATAGCCTGCCCCTGACCAGCGCGCTTCCTCAAGAACGCTTTGAATGTTCCGTACGTTTGACACTCGAATCCTGACGGTGGCAGCGCGTTCCACCCAGCGATCGCTCTGGGCAGGAATGACCGCTTAGTTGCCTCCAGCCTGCAGCGAGGCAGCTGCAGCTGGCGGTCAGAAGCCCTCGTTTTTCTAACCGAGACGTGATTACGAGGTCCAAAGAAAGAACGCAGCGCGGCCGGAGGGAGTTGGCACGTCATGAGCGCTGACAGCAGCTGAGAGCGCTGACATGGGTTACAGCCACCCCAAAAATGAGTCTGATTCGTCACTGAGGATTTAACAAATTGTAATAAGTAAAAAAAAACGAAGCAAAATGACACTTGGCAGATCAAAGCGATGGCTGGAAGGGCTAGAAGAAAAGAAAGTTATGGTAACTCTAGAAACGGTAGAGCAGCTTATACCACCAGATACGAACTCATGGGATTCGTACTTGCTCTGCTAACCTCCTGGGTGTGTAAAAGCCTATAAGTCTGCTTATTTGGGCTCATAACAGTTTGTGTCCGACGGGAGCTGAGCCGGTTTGGTGAGAAAAGTTGCCAAGACTGAGATGCGCCGAGTTTCAAGGTTCACCGTTTGTTTGTCTAGGATACATGGGAATATTAAATTTGGTTTACATAGAAAACGATTACTACTGCGTTCAACAAAGCAATTTTGGTGTCGATCTGACAAAAAGTTAAACATTTATGATGTATTTTGCAAACGTAAACAAATTGACCATTTTTGCGACGAATGTAGAAATTGACCGGCACTTGTCTCAAAAGATGGTATTCAAAATGAAGTGTTCCTTCGACCAAAGGCATAAGAACGCGCACTCAATCACGAGGCAAAATGACAATTATAATGTTGGTACTTCTACCAGCTTCGTGTTTAGGGTGATTCAGTAACAATCTCAAACAGAGCACACCATCAAATTGTTTCCCGAATGGCTGGTGCGGCGCAATAATCGCGAATACGAAAGAATTCCCCAGTTTTCCGAAAGAAGCGGTCTGCGATTAACTAGTCTATCCAGAAGGTAACTAGTCTATCCGTATTCAGAAGAAGGCAGGAACATTTTAACGAAAGAAAGGAAGTGATCGGCCTGGCTCAGCGGCAAATGAAGGGGCGTTGGAGGAGTCAATATGCTCGTGTTTGCGTGGTTTTAATCCTTTGGATTACTCCGTCTGGAACGCCCTCTCAGAAAAGGTTTACGATAGACGGGGGAAAGTTCACCTGAACTGCGGAGCTGCACGAAGTCTTCAAGGATATGTGGAAGGAAGCGTCGATGGAGATTATCCACGCCAGTATCAGGCATCAGAAGTTGCGTTTGTTGGCGGCTGTCCGAGCTGAAAGTAGTAAGATCATTCACGCGTGGAAATAAAGTAAAAAATCCGTTTTTTAAGAATTTAGAGAATTGTCCGATCAAATTTGAGCTTAGGCTTTGATTGACGTAAAACATGTTTTGCTGAACAGAGGTTGATGGTTTTATAAATCGAACAAGTATCATATTGCCCATGTATTACCAATACCAAATGGTACAGGTAAAGCTCGAAACTCGGCGCGTTTTGTTGTTCTTTTGCCCACCCAATATAGGCGGTGTGCAAGAAGGAATTTTTTGTTTATCCAGTTCAACGTTAAGACGAACCGAAGGCCATGATGGTGGGCTCGTTATGACGATGGCTACTGGTATGGCGGTTGCAGTGACGTTGACACTTTGGTTTTTGGTTGAGGAAAACGATTTTTTTTAAACCACAAGACCATGAGTTCTGCTTGTGCCTCAGGCAACCGCCTTTATTGGTTGCACATCTCGGTATGATACAAATTATTTAAATGAAAACTGTTCTCATATATACAACAGCCATTGAACGTAAATGGCAATCATTGGTGGCAGTCAGCTACAAATGGTTTGAAAGCAGCAAGAATCAGGGTAAATGCTCGCACAAACGGCATCAACCCTCTCTGTGCTCTGTGGATCTGGAGCATGGAGGACATGCCTTAGGGAGATGGTCCTGGGGTAGGTATTCCCCCACTAGCATTTCTTTGGTCCAGCATGGTGGGCAGTGGACATGCTGGAGCAGCTTCTGTGTGCCGATGTCCGCGCTTTTGCGTTCCCGTCACCTTTTTCGGAACTTTGTAGCCTAATTTAACATGTAACCCACTATAAAACAAACATTGGATGCATTAAGACAGTGGGCTCTGGGGTCAACCATTAACGCCAAAGAGAGCTGCCGCCATACACTCGACTTAAGCGGAATTAGTTTTCGCATTTTCCAAACTTACAAAAGTGATTGCAAAAATTGCGGCATGCCACGAGGCGGTTCGAATTTTGTATTGTTTAGCTGTGTACAAATGTATTTGCCTATAGGTACTGGCTAAGTCATTACAGACGAAGACCGATCGCTTATGCTTGTGAGTCTTTGCCGTTTGGAGGGGAGGCAAACAGGCCACTTTATGCCTTTGGGGCATGGCTCTAAATGCCCTTACCTAGATCCGCCAGTGGTTTAAATGCGACTCTGTGACGTTCACTTTCCAAATTATATGGATATGAATTTTTTCTTAATTTTCCATGGACGGATGGATCCATGGATGGATAATTTTCCATAATTTTCCATTCCATAATTCCATCGGCTGCTACCGACGGCCTCTCCCTGAGAACGACACGCTCATCGCTCAGCCAGCGGGAACAATGCTCACACTCTTTGGTTATAATCTGGATAATCACATAAGTAATGATGTGGATAATCACATAGACGAGATAGCTGAATCAATCATTCGGAGCAACGAGGTCGGATGAAACCCTACGACTAAATCATTTTGGTGTCTGCTCCGGTCCGGTCTATCCATATTGTGAGTCTGCTCCCGTCCGGAGGCCTTTTCCGGTGCGATGGACGGCGCCAGCACAGAGGCTGTCCATTTCAGCCGGCTGTCCATTTCAGCCGGCTGAGTAGAATGCGCCGCTCACCGGCCAAGCCGGACCGACGGCGCCCGCCACGAGTCACAGGGTCTCTGACACGATCAGGGCGAGCAGCACTGCTACCGCCGGACAGCACCGGCCACTGCCGGACAGCACTGCTACTGCCGGACAGCACTGCTACTGCCGGACAGCACTGCCACTGCCGGACAGCACTGCTACTGCCGGACAGCACTGCCACTGCCGGACAGCACTGCTACTGCCGGACAGCACTGCTACTGCCGGACAGCACTGCTACTGCCGGACAGCACTGCTACTGCCGGACAGCACTGCCACTGCCGGACAGCACTGCCACTACCGGACAACACCGGCCACTGTCCTCCATCAGCGTCCGGTGGCTGACGTCAGCACCCTGTGTGCGCCAGCCCAGGATAACTAGACTACGGCTAGAACATTAAGAAAAAAGCGTCTAAAATATCTAGGCTAGATATGGTTTGTATATTTAATATTTTGAATATTACATTTTAATATAAATTTGATGTACCAATGTCTTTTATATTTATAGATTAGATAAATAGTTACGAAATAATGTCGAGGAAATATACTATGGCCGTAGTGTACACACCGAGGTATTTTACTACGGTAGTATATATTTCAGCAAATGTAGGGTATTTGAAAACGTTTAAAAAACACCACCACGTCATATATACAAAACTTTAACAGATAGCGACTCGAAGTCTTTACGAGACGACGCCACGTCCCCAAATGAGGGCTATTAACATACCACATTGTAAATTGGAACTATAAAAGTGGTCAATCAAGGCTTAAATAATATATGTATTTTATCGCCACAAGCTTACACAATAACCATCAGATATAGCGACTCGCGGTCTTCACGAAACGACGCGCCGTGTCCAATGTCCATTTAGTCGCGGTAAGGCAGAGTTTTCTGATTTGGCCCAAAATAGGCCCATAAAAAAAAACAAAAAAAAACATTAATAAACTTGTTTTTCTGACGAAAGCAAACAGCCAAACACAGCACCACTCAGTACCTTTCCAAAGAAGCGGCTCGCCAGTTTCACCAATCGACGCGCTGTCATCTCAAATGGTGTCTCTCGGAGTTTCAAACCAGTTGGGCTCATAGAAAGCCCACCAAGGCCCACCAAGCCCACCAAAATACGTTACCGTCACGCTTTATCTCAGAACCTAACATTTTAAGAGATTATTATAGACCAAAATACGTTATTAGAGATAGCGACTCGCTGTCTTCACTAATCGACGCAGCATGTTCACGAAGTGTAAGGAGAGGTGCAAATGTGAGGTGAGAATAAAAAGGCCGGCATAACAAATGATGCATTAATGTTCATTGATTTCAGCGCAAAAATAGTTAGGATCTGTGGGATTCGAACCCGCGGTCGGAGGTGGGCGTTCCGACATTGGGCAGCGCCTAAGTGAATTTTCCCCTTTTCTGCCCAAAATATCGAAAAATGGTAGAAAAAACGTTGTAGCCAAGGAATGTGACGAGGATTTGCAACACCTTACATAGGTTACGAGTCAGTCTCGTCTGAAAATCATCGATTTAACATAGAAACTCTATGGTGTAGTAGGTTTTGAGCGCAAAAACTACAGATTGCTACCTGGTGTTAATGGTGGGGGCCGCGCCAGCCTAGGAGGCCGCTGCTGACCAGCCTGGTGTAACATCAGCCGTGTGTTCTCTCAGTCGGGTGATGTCCGCCCGTGGTGTGCAGACTCTGGCCCCTGATCAGGCCGGCTGCACACCAGGCGATGAAGGACCGCTGATAACCTGCCGCCTCCGTCACGGCGCGCCTGCCCAGTACTCCCCAGCAGGCGTGACCCGCTGATCCGGTCACCGCCACCTGAGCAGCAGGGAAGCAGCGGCCGAGAGCTCTCTGCAGCTGCACCTGCTGCCCCGGCCGAGAGCTCTCTGCAGCTGCACCTGCTGCCCCGGCCGAGAGCTCTCTGCAGCTGCACCTGCTGCCCCGGCGGAGAGCTCTCTGCAGCTGCACCTGCTGCCCCGGCGGAGAGCTCTCTGCAGCTGCACCTGCAGCCCCGGCCGAGAGCTCTCTGCAGCTGCACCTGCAGCCCCGGCGGAGAGCTCTCTGCAGCTGCACCTGCAGCCCCGGCGGAGAGCTCTCTGCAGCTGCACCTGTTGCCCCGGCGGAGAGCTCTCTGCAGCTGCACCTGTTGCGTCCACTCGAGGCAGGCCGGCTGGTGCGGAAGAGCGAGCTGAATGGGGCTGTTGACACAAGAACGTGCTCAAAGCGGAGCACGGCGCGGCGAAGCGAGCAGACTGGCCGGACTACCGAGCCCACAGCCGGGACTAAGCAGGCACAAGAGCCACTGACTGGGTGCTGAGCAGTCACTGACCAGGCACTGAGCACTAAGCAGTCACTGACGAGGGACTCGGCTGCGCGAGTCGGCGAGAACGGAGTGAGCCTGGCTGAGCCGGCTGGTGCCTGAGCGTGGAGCGATCAGCAGGGTTCGCGTCCGCCGACTGCGCGGCTGCCGACATGTAATATTTATTTATTTATTTATTTATTTATTTATTTACGTCGTAGTTGCCGTCCCCTATAACATGACCAAAGCCAAAGGGGCTATTCCTGGCACAGTGCCAAACAGGTGGCGAAGAAGTGGGTAAAAATCAAACATACAACACAATACAGTTAAAAGTCGAAAAGAACACATCACAGTCGGCATCATATCTTCGTATCACTTCCCATCAGTCGCGATCGCCATCGGCACCAGACACAAGTCGCCTCTTTAAAGCCTAAACACGGTGACAGGTATATTAATGAAATCAGATGGCAGCGAATTATACTGGACGGCGGCCCGATGCACGAATTGTCTTTTGCCTGCAGCAGAGCCGCGTATGCTGAGGAGACTCACCATATGGAGCAGTGTGAGAGTGTGATGGACGACCAAGTCTGGGGAATCCAGCCAGCCCAGGTCTTCCCGCACTACATGTTTTCAGCGTATAGCATGTTTTCAGCGTATAAAGCTGCTTCAAGAAATTGATTGTGTTAACGGGTTAGCAGGTGAGCGGTTCAAACATCCTTCTGTATACGTTTTAATTGGCGATCCCCGGAGACAATGTAAAATAAAATAATACAATTTTGACTGGATATTGCGATCAGAAATATAGCATCGCATTCCAATGCGTGAGGCATTAGTATGCAGCTCCGGTCTTACGTCCGTTTTGTGCGCACACGCGTCTGCGCAACTGTTTGCACATTGCTACGCGAATTGGCACACACTCACGAGTCTCGCACACAGAGAAGTAGGTCATCCCGGCGGCTATATGACGGAGTTAGAGAGGGGGAGGGAGCTGGGGAGATAGGGAATATAAGGGAGAGAGGGGATATATGGGGAGAGGAAAGAGGGAAAAAGAAAAATGAGAAAAAGGAGAAAGAGGAGAAATAGGGGACAGAGGGGACAGAGTAGAAAAAGGAGAAAGAGGGGACAGAGGAGAAATAGAGGAAAGAGGAGAAAGTGGGGGATGAGGGGGTTTAATGGCATATCAAGCATAACACATAAACGAAGCGAAAATAAAAGCCTTCGACATTTCCTGTGACAGTGTAAGCCCCAGTTTATACAGAGTTTACAGATGTTCTTCCGTGGAACGTTATACCACAGCCGGTGGTGTGAGATTTGACGGTACACTAGCTTCAGGCTGTGGTGCTGATCGTGTATGTCGCCTGCCAGCACTCTTTGGTACACTTTCCTCTGCAGAGCTTTCCCAGCAGCCGCGTGTTGTCATACCCGAGTGCGGGCTTTGTGTCCGGCCCTGGCTGAAAAGGAAGGTGGTGCTGGCACCGCCCCGTGATCCACCCAGCTGGAACACTTACCGACGTCTGCAGGAAATGAGTCGTGGCACGCAATTATTATACCATTTATTTGCTGTCAACCAGTCCTACTTTCAGTATTGTTTTGTCAATGCAGTGACAAGTATTTGTCCGGTTCTGATATTGCGCTTCTGACGACTACAAAAACATCTTGTCATGCGACTAGATAATTTATCGGTAAGCAGTTACAGTTGAAAAACTACGCAGCAGCGGTGTAAACTGTCGTTATATTGCAAAACTATAGATACTAGTACCTGTCGATATGAACATAGATGTTCAGGTTGTTAGTGTTTGAAATAGCTAAATGACTAATAAAACTCTTATTCAAAAGCAAGCCAATTTTTGTTCCAATTGCTTTTACTACGATTTGGTTAGCTATAGCCTGGTTTTGCAGTGTTTCTATATGGTAACAGCTGTCAGAACTTGCCAGTTAAAGAGGTAAAGCCAGTACAAGGATGGTGTGCCTTTTATATTGATAGCGTTACGCCATGTCCGTGAGACGTTATTCGTGTTTGTTGGTTTGTCCGGGTAACAACATGTCCTTGTGACGGTGTCCCGGTGTGATGGTGTGACGGTAGTGAACAGTACACATGAAGGTGTGACGGTAAAGCGACATTGTGACTGTGTGACCATGGTGTGATGGTGTGACAGTGTGACGGTGTGACGGTAAAGTGACGGCAAGAGGAAGGTGAGGTGACGGCAAGGTAAAGGTAATATGGCTGTAAGCTGACGATATAATAGTGTAACGTTGTGACGTTGTGACATTATAAGTGACTGTAAGGTGACGATGTGATGGTGTGACGTTGTGACGTTGTGACAGTATAAGTGACTGTAAGGTGACGATGTGAAGGTGTGACGGTGTGACAGTATAAGTGACGGTGTGATGGTGTGACGTTGTCACAGTATAAGTGGCATTGTGATGGTGGGACATTATAAATGGCAGTGTTACGGTAAAAAGACAGTAAGAGGATGGTAAAGGGACGATGTGACAGTATAAGTGACGGTGTGACGTTGTGACGGTAAGGTGATGATGTGATGGTGTGACGGTGTGACAGTATAAGTGACGGTGTGACGTTGTGACAGTATAAGTGACAGTGTGACGGTAAAGTGACGGTGTGACGGCAATAGCAGCAGCAGTAGGGTGACCTGAATACCCTGGTCTGCCGTCCGCCGCCGCCGCCGCCGCTCGCTCGCTCGATTGTCACGGCAGTCGCTCTCTGACGCTCGCGGCGACAGCACCGTGCCGTGTCTCCGCTGAGGTCTGCTGCCAGGAGCAGAGCCGAAGGCAGAGACGTGAGCAGCGCCGTGAGCCCAGCTGTGCAAAGCCGTGTGCAGAGCTGTGCAGAGCTGTACTGCAGCGGCAGGAGGGAGCGGCGGCGGCGGCGGGGCGAGTGGAGACTGTGCGGCGGCGTCTGAGAGTCAGTATGTGCGCGGCCGGCAGTGCTCGAGAGCGGTGCTGACAGACATGCGAGAGGAAACCACGAGAGGGATAGCCGCCACGACATGATTCAAGTCCTGCTGAACGGCCAAGGTACGTTTCGGTAGTCAGCCGGAAAGGGTTGGGATTTCCTGGCTACTAATACCGAGAGTATGTCGCTCATTGTCGCTTTTATGAGAATTGAAGTTGAAATTTCATTTTTTTTTCAAAAAAATATGTGCGTGTGCATACTTTGCATACTTAGGGTTAAACAATCGTGCTCGTTGTACCAACTTCTATTGAATTTGAATGTTACTTAAGATTATCGGCTTAACGACAGCTGCATAACCCCAGTAAATCATTTAGTTCCGCCGACGTCCTAGACGCCCCGGACAGAGGCACGTGGGCCGCTGGCTGGCAGGTTTCCGTGACTGGAAACTCGGCAAGCGAGACGTCCCAGGTGGCGGAGACAGCGCGACGTCCGCCTCGGATCAGATGCCGGCTCGCTGGCGTGGCCTCGATAGTCGGCGCAGCACAGTCGAGTCCCAGATACGGGCAGCAGACTGCAGACTTTCCAGTCGGCGAGCTACCAACTGTCGGCGCACGACGCCTCGATTGTCAGACGGTGATTGTCGGTAATCCGTGACGGCTCACCCTGGACGGCCTGTCATTTCAGCGGCATTCAGCAGAAACGGCTCTTCACCATGTATTGATGCGCTTGATGTATACGAGTCACTCTTACCTCTTGGAGGAAAATGACATTGCTTTGTGACAGACCGTCTAAAGCAAATATTAATCAGCTGGAGAAAAGCACTTTTGTGGAGGTTAACAGTCGCCTCATCACAGAAAAGCTATTCTGAAATGTCTATTGATGGGCTAACTCATACACATCATGAACAAAGATTGCCGGTTGCTAAACGTTATGTCCTGCCTCTTCGTGCGTATTAAAAAAAGAGTCTCAGCCCCATCATATTGGTCAGTTTGTGGATCCAATTGCGTATGGTTAGCAGAATCGTAGAAGAAACCAAATACGTTGTGTTCGTTCACCGTTAATGTTTTTAGACACACGGTGATAACACGAAATAATTAAGAAGCAGTTAATTTAAACCCTTGATGTCATCTTTTTTCCTATCCACTCAACCTCTTTCCATCCAGGTATGCTGGAGACGCTCAATTCGTCTAAGCGACGAAACCCAACACGGCCAGCCGTTTTTTACTTTGACTTGGAAGACCTGCGGTATGCGAAGCAGACAGCTTTCAGACAGCTGAGATACGTGACTGGGAGGACTAATAAGTATGATAACTTAAGGCCAGATGTAAAGCCAATTCTTATACGCTTGTGTGTGAATAATCACCGCTAATATTCCTTAAAATGTCTACGTTTTTGTAAAGCATTGCTTTGGACCATTATCACGGCCTTCTTAGCTTATGTTTGCCACAGCATCGCCATGTCATGCCGGTCAAATCTGCAGCGTCTGTCCTGAGAGCAAACCGAAGTAACAGGCCGTGAGCACTGCCGACATGACAGCCGGTCAACGTCTCTCCTGAACTGAGGTGTACTGCACGTCACGCCTGGCAACACGTCACGCCTGGCAACACATCACGCCTAGCAATGCGTCACGTTTGGCAACACAGCACGTCTGCTGGGAGAACAAGCGCCGCTGACCAAGCGAGAAAGTTTTCACAAGCGGTGAATGAATAGTACACACATAAGCAGCACGATAGCAGTATAGAAGCAGCACAGGAACGGCACGGGATCAACACTGGAGCAGCACGGTATCAGCACGGTATCAGCACGGTATCAGCACGGTATCAGCACGGGAGCAGCACTGGAGCAGCACGGGAGCAGCACGGGAGCAGCACAGGATCAGCACGGGAGCAGCACGGGAGCAGCATAGCATCAGCGCAGTGGATCAGCTATACTATAATGTCGTAGTGGCGCGGTGTGATGGGAGACGTCCCGTGCTGTGTGGTCCGCTTCACTGCCGTCTGGACACGGTCCGTGGCCCCATTCCTGTCCGTGCGGTTGGGACGGGGACGTGTGGTACCTTCCTCTGCGGCGGCGGTGGCGCCGGACCGCCCTCAGCCGCCCAAACCACCCATTGTGCCGCCCGCCGCCCGGCACTGACCCACACTGTGGTCCGCCGGCCACTGACCGCACGAGGTGGACACCGGACAGCGCACAGTGATGACATACTCTGACGCACTCGCCGGCTGGACGGTGACAAATGATAGCTAACTAAGCAGCTGTAGTAATGATACCCGTCTGGGACAGCTGGCTGCTGCCTCGTGCCATTATCACAGCAGCGTGGTATATGCAGAGGGTTGTGTTCCTCTTAGATGGCTCCCCAATGTGTGATAAGTTTAATGTCAGAAGGAAATCATGCAGTTTTGTGTTTGATTCATCAGTCTTTTGTGCTTAAATAATACATATTGAATATATCTAAGCGGCGTTTTTAAAGTCTGAACACGAATGCCAAATTCCGGAACAGCTGATATTTTATAACTTCATTTACAATACCGTTATCATTTATAATACAACCATATCAATTTTAATGCAATCGTTTAACTTGTCAATGGGGTTGACATATTTGTGTCAATATATTTAGGAAATTAAGACATTGAACGCTAGCGTGTCTCCATGGGTATCAATATTGACCCTTGCACTATGTTCTCTTCTTTTTCATAATATTATATGTACATATTAATGAAGTGAGATGGATTGCAATTGACTGCTAGCCATCAGGCTCAGCATAAGTCGTACTTAATTTACTTAAGTACAATAAACACAAATAACTTCATTGCAAGCGAGAGGTGGCAACGGCCTCGATTATCATGCGTTACTCTAACTTTTATAGTATATACCATGCATATATGGCATTAGAACGTCTCCATGTGTCTGTTGCATTTTCGCTGTGAAACTGACTTAATTCCTGGCGTATTGTTTGCTACCACTTACATTTGTGAACAGGCTGGTGAACACAGTGTCATACGTATCATGGCTGTAAGTATGTCTGTAAGTATTAAACAAAAGCGAAAGCATATATCCCGTTCATTGGCACGGAGATAATCTGAGTTGCTTTCGGCATTGCTCTGCGAAGTAGCGTGCAAAAATAGCGTTAGCTTCATGTGGAGCATCCTTCCACGATGTTATCACCTCACACTGTTGTCGCCAACACCTATCAGAAACCCCTCACTCACCAAAACAATGCATATCTTCACACTCCATGGACAATCAGCAAACCGTTTCAATGTCGGTTTCTCCTGTAATGTCGGACTTGAGCTGTGTAGGCTCTCGGAGTTCCTCCATCCATCATTCATGCTCTGGGTTCCTCCCCTTACCCCTCATTCTCATGATTATTCCTTTACTCCTCCCTAACAGGGTTCCTAGACCCTGCCTCCTCCCTAACAGGGTTCCTAGACCCTGCCTTCTCTCGGCGTCTCTCTCCCTCTAACCCTTCACTCTGCTCGTCCCCCCCCCCCCTCTCTCTCTCTCTCTCTCTCTCTCTCTCTCTCCCCTCTCTCTCTCTTTCTCTCTCT
>JARBER010165051.1:0-16520 GCA_030265075.1 Balanus glandula
AGCAGGGGGGTGCCACTTTTAGCACCCCCCAGCGGGTCGCGGGTGGCAAAATACCCCAGTCGGTGCCGGGTTAAAAATGCCTGCACTGCCAAAATGTTGTATTTGTTTGCCCCAAAATCTATATAAGGTACCACTACTCCAGGAAGCAGCCTCTGCCAACACATATTAGGTAAACTGTCCATACATTTCCAAAGAATGTCCCAGTTTCACCGAGTGCGGAGCAGCTCCGACGTCCAGTCGCCTCGGAGGCCGTTTAGCTCTGGGTCAAATCACTGCTACAATATATTTGTATAAAGGGGTGTTTTATTTAAAATAAAACAGCGAATTATGTTATCTAATCCTTAATTTTAATTGATAAATCGTACCGAGTATCAACTTTATCCTGAAACAATGTTCAAATATATTAATTTACAAAAAGAAACAAATAGCATCTGAAAAAATTAAACAAATTTCCCAAAAGTTGCCCCGGCCCGCCGGGGCAACTTTGAAGTTGCCCCGGCCACGGCCGGGGTGGCTGGGGTGCATTCTCCACCCATGCTTGACACGACATTAAAACGTCATTATCTCAAAAATTTCTCAACTCAGAAATACAGCGGTGACATTTATTTTCCTACATCGTGCCAAATAAACCACAAAAAGCAATGTCGAAACATGACGTCATGAGTTACGAACACTTAGGGAGCCATAAGTCAGACAAATATAAAGATATTTTCTTGAAATTCGGTTTGAGTATTTTTTTACGCAGCTCTAACAAATATGTTCCGTTTTTTGATTTTTTTTTACAAATTCATATTTTTCAAAAACTTTTTTGAAAAAATTGATTTTTAACATTTTTGGGTCCAAGACTCAAAGTGTTGAAAATCCGAGATAGCTATCTTTTAGAGAATGTTATTTTCGTTCTTCTGACGTTTTTTTATTGCTATTTGCTGTATTTCTCGAATTTTTACAATTTTCCAAATATTTGTCGGTTTTTCATCAAAAATGGCTTGACATGACATTAAAACGTCATTATCTCAAAAATTTCTCAACCGATTTCATCAAAATATTCTGTGAAGACGTGAAATTTATGCCCGCCTAGGTACTGAAAGTTTGGCGTCGATATCTGGTATTGTTTTGAAGTTATTGAGACAATCCGGGAAGGGGGGATGGGCAAATATTACCCCCCAACGGGGCGCGTGTTAACCATGCTTATGGTTTACGTAAACTGCATAAATTGGTCTCACGATCAGCGCTCTGAAGGAACATCTGTAAATGCATCGAAAATCCGAGTTCGGAGGACAACAAAACCTGCTTACAGTCATTGCTATATGCAAAATTAAATAAATTCTGGATTTCTGGGCAGCCCACCTGTAACCCACATCGAGCCCAGATAGGTCTGGTGACTCGAGAAAGAGTATCTGTGAACTTGTCGAGAAATTGAATATGCATGGTCAAAAACTGCTATCACCATTGCTATATGAAAACTTATTTTTACATGAAAACTGCACTTCTGGCCCACTTCCAGCCTATCTGACATAACAAAATGCATTTGTATTTTTATTTGTATTATGTTGATCATCTACAGGCAGGTTGCCCAGTTATAGACGAAGTCAGACTTTAGAAAACAATAAATAACACAATACATAAGCACACACTTCCACACGTCATACACGCACACATAATATGCGTCGGTTACAGGTAGGTATCCAGCGTCTTAGTAAAGCTTACGACGCGAGATTTAAAAGAAGACACAGTAACCATAAAAAGTCAAGACTGGTATCGGAGTTAAAAAGCAAGTTACACAGGTATGGCGTTCGGGTAAAAACGTTCCGCTGGACTGTATTCACCCTTGCACGGGGAACATTCCAAAGGGCAAGGGTACGTGTCGGACGCCCCGGTACATAGGGGAGAACGGGGTAAGTTGAGCATAGGGGTAAGTTGATCCACCCCCTTTATAGGGCAAGTTGACAGCACAGGAAGGACGATAGTGTCATCCGTGGAACGGTCTTCGTAACCAACCCCTACACTGTTGACGGCGTCTCGATGTAGCTGCTTATTCCGAAGTGGTGAGGGAAAACGTACAATTTTGGTTGCACACAAAAAATCGGATGTCTACGATGTTTCTTCTAATTCTTCTCTCGGCTGTGGACGAATTTTGTATTCTTCCATAGAGATAGGAGGGACTTTTAGGCAAAAACCGTGCAGGTTGACTTCTCGCGGTTTAAGATGTGAGTGGCACAGCGCGGGAAGAAAGATACACTGACAATATCTGGGCAAGTTGAGCAATCACGATCGGGGTAAGTTGAGCCAGGCTCAGCCGCTTGTATAGCTGTGCTGAAGAGCGAACGGCTTGCTTTTATCTCCTTGACTACCATGGGTGATGCAAATATATGCAGTAAGCACGTTTGTATGCAGCACACCAGCATTAGCACCATACTTGAGAAAATAGATGGTGTCATCACCGTCCAGTTGAGTTTTCTTAAATGCGCAGACGTCCTTGCTTTGAGTTTTTTAGAGTCTGTAGCAAAGGTTTGACAGGAAAAAGTAAGGATTGGATAACTGTGTATGATAGGATGCTGAGCAGTGAGCGTACAGTTTAAAGCGGTTTCTGAAATCGCACAGACGGTAGCCCCATGTCAGCAGGAGCAAAGCAAACCTCACAGACGTTCATGCAGTGCAGTGCATCTCCCCATATGAACACAATGACACATTGAGCAATTCGTTACCAAGCAAAGCCAGTAGGCACAGGTCGAAATGAAACATCCATGCTAAGGCGATAGCACAAAAAAACAATGTGACTGCCAGAAATAAGAAATATCCATGACCCTCCAGAAGTGTTTCCCAATCCGACGGTGATGGATTCAGTTGCAAGTGCCAAGCATGATTAGTGCAACACAATTTGCTATGACCCTGTCATGCTTGGGACATAGGCATGCACACATCCAGCTTCAGGGTTCACATGTCAAATTTACACCTGAAAATGGAGGAGAGCGCGAGGTTACGTGCCGATCGCCACAGATGGAATATACAATGGTCGCGGGATATGCCTTCCCTTGCCTCGCATAAGCTTGATCCTTTTACTCCAAACTTTGTAGATGACATTGGCTGAGGAAAAGTGCAGGATATAATTGCTGTGGATGGTCTGAACAGGCGCTCCAAAGTCCATTTTTAAATAATTATGCAAGCATCAGAGCTCCAATAATACAATTTTCGTTTTGCTCAACTTACCCCATTGGCTGGATCACCCCGTGACTGGGGCAAGTTGTGACAAGTGATTTGCTGTTGTGCGGGGCGTCGGAACACACGTCCACTCACGTCACAGTGTATTCACAGAAGGAAGTTTCCCATATTTACAATGCTGTCGCGTACCAAATACATTCAGTAACACGCGACTACTAATTTACATAGGCACGACACAACACGTTCCCCTCCCACAAAGGATTCGACCCGTCATGTCGCAACACTTGTCTTCACCCTACGCGCCACCTATACATAACCGTACAGTAGCGCCACCTACATCAGGACACATTGAACAGAGGTAATACCGCAGCAGCACGCTCACACCAACACTGCCTTGGCCTCGTCACATACATGTTACACATACATGCTACGGACTATAACGGTCCGGCACTCGGCGCACACGCATGCCTCTACCCTGAGGAGAAGGACGGGGTGTTTCTGGATCAGGCGGCACAGGTGACCCTGGACGTCTCACAGTTGGACCGCAGTTCAGCTCCTGTCCTGGAAACCATACGTCATCCTCCCCTTCAGCCGGCTCCGGCCGATCTCCATTGGCTGATGCCAGTCGACGTGCATGGACTCTTTGTCCGTCTGACAGCCTGAAGCTCACTGGTCCCATCTGCGCCTTAATGCGTAACGGAGGACCGAACTTCCTCTTCCAACCGAACGGTGCCCTGACACGCACTACGTCACCTGGCTTCCATTTCGGCAGCTCTCCCATGCGCTCATTGCATCTGGCAAGGTATTTGTCCTGATAGGACTGGAATTTCGACCTCACCTTGACCTTATCTTCCGAATGTAGGTCACCGCCCGACCCGGGCGCCCCCAGTTTGGTGCGCATGTCACGTCCTCGCATCACCCTGAACGGCGACATGCCAGTCGCTGGGTGTTCCGTGGAGCGGTACGTCTGTAGGAACGACCTAACGTACGGAGCTCGGGACTGTCCGGTCAGACGCGCGGACTCCACTGCGTCCTTAACCGTGCGGTTAAACCGCTCGACTAGACCACATGTCTGTGGAGAGTAGGGCGAGCTGTGGATCAGCTTGATACCCTGAGCTGCACAGAACTCCTGAAACTGACGAGAGGTGAACACCGACCCGTTGTCACACAGCAGCTCCTGAGGAATACCTTCCCTACCGAACACCACCTGTAAGAACTCTATTACTGCGGATGACGTCACTTCCGGCATGAACGCCACCTCCGGCCAGCGACTATATGCGTCCACCAGCACGAGCCCGAAGCGCTCGGCTGTGGGTCCCTTCAGTGGCCCGATGGCATCAATGACCACTTTAGTCCAAGGACCTTCTGGCATGGGTACACGCTGAACCGGCGGCCTGCACGGCTTAGCGGACTTACTGTGCGCACTGCACAGGGCGCAGTTCCTCAGTAGCGTCTCCACTGATCCGTCCATGCCGGGCCACCAGTAGCGCTCTCTGAGACGTTGTTTCGTCCGCACGACACCAGGGTGCGTCTCATGCGCCAGCTGCAAAAGCCGGTCACGCAGGTCTGTCGGAGCAACGCACCTGTCACCCCTGAACAACAGCTCGTCATGGCATGATAGCTCAGCACGCACCTGAAAGAACGGCCGCGTTGCCGGGTCAGCTTTGGCCTCCCCGCTCCACCGTCCTGCCTGCAAACATGCACGGACGCGCGCCAGCACAGAGTCAGAGTTTGACTCCTGCCGCAGCTCCATCTCTGACACTGCACTCGCCTGCTCTGACGAGATAGCAGCGACCTCTACGGAGTCGTCGTCCTCCCAGTGGTCATCTGTCACTGGCATGCGTGACAGGCCATCAGCCACTGGGTTCTGCTCAGTGCGGATATGCACTATATCGAAGGAGTAGTCCAGCAGACGCGCCTCCCATCGAGCAATCCTCCTTCCTACCCTGTTGGACCCCTTCAGGCCAAACACACTGGTGAGAGCCTGGTTGTCTGTTCGCAGCACAAAGTGCCTTCCCCAGAGGAAAGGACGCCACTTTTCTACTGCGTACACACAACCCAGTGCCTCTTTCTCTACCACTGAGTAGTTCAGCTCAGCCTGAGAGAACTTTTTGGAGGTGTAGGCCACTACTACCTCTTCTCCGTCAGCACTGAGCTGACTCAGATAGGCCCCACAGCCTATATCTGATGCATCTGTGGTCACCACAGTGCGGAGGGCAGGGTCATACAGAGCAAGACTGCCAGCCCCAGATATTTCCTCCTTTAGCTGCTTTACAGCCCTGGCATGGCTCTCATCCCACACCCAGTCATCAGCAGCCATTGCCTCCCTCAGCACAGCTGTTTTCTCTGTGTAATTGGGCACAAACCTGGCATAGAAGCCGAGCGATCCAAGCAGAGAGCGGAGCTCCTTCTGGGACTTTGGGTCTGGCATCTCCAGCAGAGGACGGACTCTCTCTGGGTTGACCTCCAGTTTGCCAGAGGAGACCTTCAGTCCGAGGAAGCTCACTGAAGATTGAGATCTCCTGCTTTTCTCCTCGTTGATCTGTACCCTGTGGAGTTTGAAACGTGACTCCACCTGCTCCAGAGCCTGGTCATGAGCTGCTTTTGTGGCCCCATGGACCACCACGTCATCCAGGTACACAGTGACCCCAGAGATCCCCTTCAGCATGTCCTCCATTATTCTCTGAAAGCATGGCCCACTAGATGCCAGGCCCATAGGCACTCGGCAGTACCGAAACAGTCCCTCATGAGTTATGAAGGCTGTCAGGTCTCTGGAGTCAGCATGAAGCTCCACCTGATGATACGCCTCCTTCAGATCGAGAATGGTGTACACACTGCTCCCTTGAAGGGAGTGGAGCAGCTCATCCATGTGAGGCAGTGGGTATCCATCTGTGACCACAGCCCTGTTAACCTGCCTCAGGTCCAGGCACATCCTCACCGTTCCATTCCGCTTGCGGCTCACCACAATCGGAGAGACCCATGGACTGGCATCAACTCTCTCGATGACACCAGCGGCCTCCATCTCTGCCAGCTTGGCAGACACCTCCCCTCGAACTGCGAAGGGTAGTCTGCGCAGAGCCTGCTGAACTGGTCGCACTGTGGGGTCAACAGTCACCCTGTGGGCATATCCATCAATAGATGGTTTGGTGTCAGGAGACTGGGATTTTAGGTTGCACACCTCCCCATTCACCACGTTCACTCCTAGCATGTGCATGAAGTCGAGACCCATGATAGGTGTCCCGTGCGGCACTACATACATAGACACTCTCTGGTTGCCTAACTCAGGTACACACACATCTGCCATGCCCAGTATGGACAGCTGGCTGCCCCCATATCCACACAGCTGCTTGTCTGCAGCACGCAGCTTGATACTGGGGTTCAGACAGCCTTTTGAGACCAGAGTTACTGGTGAACCAGTGTCCACCAGGAACGACACACTTCTGTTTCCCTCCAGCAATACATCTCGTTTGAGAGACAAGCTCTGAGGGAGCGTCTGGTTGATAGTCATGATGTTGACTGCACGGACTGATCTAGGGCCTTTGCACACACTAGCCAGATGGTTTTTCTTGCCACATTTATGGCACGTCTTACCCTTGGCTGGGCACACCGCATCCCTGGGGTAGTGGTCTCCAGCCATACCACAGCAGAAGCACGTGAAGTTGGCTCCAGGCTGTCCACCAGGCTGTCCTCCAGGATGTCCTCCAGGATGTCCACTGCCACCAGCGCCAGGATAGCCACGCTGTGGCTGGTGCTGTTTGGGACGAGCCCCTGCAGCATGCTGGACCTTGAACTGCTGCCCTTTTGGCCGTGCTCCACCCTGCTTGTGACGCAGGTGGTTGGCCGTGACTGAATCAGCTGACTCTGAAGGAGTCACCATGCTGCGAGCTTCTTGCCTACTTCTTTCGTAGGCTTCTGACACAGCCAGGACTGAGGCCAATGTCAGCTTTGAGTCTTGCAGGAACCTCTCCCTCAGTCTGTCATGAACTGTGGCTTCAACCACCTGGTCTCTGATCATCTCGTCTGCCATGTTGCCGAAAGAGCAATTGGCAGAGAGACCACGCAGATCCGCCACAAAATCGGATGTGCTCTCTCCTTCTCTCTGTCTTCTTTGGCGGAACTTGAATCTCTCAGCTATTGGGTTCACCTGTGGTTCAAAATGACCCTCTAGCTTCCTCAGTGTATGGTCAAGTTCTGTTTCATCATCGAGCTTCTCAGACTCTGGAATGGTCTGGTAAATTCTTTGGCCTTCTTGACCCAGACAGTGAAGCAGCACTGCCTTCTGGCGATCTGCTCCGAATTCCTTACCCCCAATAGCCAGGAGGTAAGTGTCGAACGCAAATCGCCACTGCCTGAACGCTACCGGTGGACGTCCCGGGTGCGCCAGAAACGCCGCAGGTGCCGAAATCCCTTCCATAACGGGATTTATCTTGCTTACGCACCAGTACACTTGAAATAATAGTACTTAAATGTAGCAGGAACAATTCAAGACTATTTGGAATGCTTCTTGGGTTCAATCACATCGTCGTCGCCATGTTGTGCGGAGCGTCGGAACTTTACATTGACACTTTTACAATTACACTCGCAGTATATACACACATTTGACGATGTTGTAGCTTTCCTTCCTAAAGCAATGAGCAAGAATTTATAATCCGCACATAACAACACCTGAATATTTCTAGGAGAGCCACCCACTGCGACAGTTTCGACTTTAAGACGACTGATTTCCTCATCAAATTTACGCATGACCTCACGCACGATGACATGTTTTTCGCACATTTCTACAATAGGTACGAGATGAGGGCCACGGATTTTTTTATCTAGCTCATCGACAAAGGTGACCGAAAAATTAGTATATGTTCTATTAGCACTACGATACTCGTGTGCCTGTCGAGTTTATATCTTAGCTTTTTGGCGTAACGCGGTCTCGACTCCTCCCGTGCTCGTCGTCCGCCTTTTCTGCTGTCCGAGGTCCGCCCTGTGCTGAAAGACGCCAAAAAAGGCCAAATTGTATTCCAGGGTTAGATACGTGGGTGTTGTTTACAGTACCGACGCGTGGTGTGCCGCGAGCCTCGCCTTCCAGACGTCGAGGCGGGGCCCGCGGATGTACCGCAGGTGGGAGGAGATCCCAGTCCATCGGCCGGCCGCCCTGATGGCGCCGTCCGAGGCGCCGGCCGCTGCCGCCGCCGTGGCAAACCCGATGCGAAGGCTGTGGGTGGTGATCCGGCCGGCGGAGCGGGGCAGGTGGCGTCGCAGCATCCCGTTGAGCCACGCGATCGTGGCGTATGCACCCGACGCGCGGATGAAGAGCGGCTCGGTGCTGGATTGGTGACCGGTGTGCGCGAGGTACCGCCGCATCGCCCGCACCGGACAGACGGCGTCGCCTGTCGCCGGCAGTGTGACCACTGCGCCGCGGTACTGCTGGTCGGTCTTAGATGCTGGAATAACGAGGTCGAGCCGGTCGCGGTGCAGTGTCACACATTTCCTGAGGCAGGTACGGCGGGTGGAGAAGCAGGCGGCCCCGGGGGCCAGGTACTCGCTGCCGCGAAGTGCCCCGAAGAAGCCTAGGGCTATGGCTGCCCAGGCGGCCAGTCGGTCGGTAGTGGGGATGGGAGCTCGGCGGAGCCGCCGACGCAGCGTGATGAGCAGGGTTACTGATGCCGGTTGCCTTGGGGGATGCCGGCTGGTTTTGGCACGCCTGCTGAGGGCCCGCAGGGCGAGCCGAACCCGCTCAGTGCGGCCGTGCCATGAGTGGCTGTGTGTTATATGCCAGTGGCGCAGGCCGGCGAGGTGGGCGGTCGCGAGGTCTGCGGACGTGTTCTGGAGGCTGAGGTAAGCTACAAAGCGGAGCAGGGAGAGTTCTGTGGCGGGGAGGGCGGGCAGCTCGTGGGTTTTGCAGAATTGTTTGAAGGCTGTGACGCTCCTGCGGTATGCACGCCTGGTTGCCGGAGCCAGGCCGTCCCTGATAAGCCGGCGGGCCACTGCGTCTAGATGGGGAATCCCGACGCGGTAGTGCAGGTCTCGGTGGGGGCGGCCAGGAAGGTCGTCAGCGCGGGGGGCACCGGCGTGGCCACCGTCGCCGCCGCTGGGTGCAGGTCCCGGAAGCGTTGGATCTGTAGGCGGGAGAGGGCATCAGCCGCGGAATTGTCGACACCCGCCACGTGGGTAACGCGCATGTCGAAGGCGTGCGAGGCGGCGACGAACAGAGCCTGTCTGATCAGCGACATCAGTCTGGGGTCGCGGGACCAGCCTTTTTGCCACGCACCGACCACCCCGGCATTGTCGCAGTGCATCGTGATCCTTAGTCCCTCCCAGCGGTGACCCCACAGCATGCAGGCAGCCAGGATCGGGATCATTTCGAGCCACGATATGCTCGATGCCCACCGGCAGGTGGCGGCTGGCCATGGCTGCGCAAACCATGCTGCGCCGCAGTACCCGCCGTGGCCCGCGGCGGACGCGTCAGTGTGTAGATGGAGGTCGGCCGGCGGGGTCCAGTGCGGGTGAATGAGCGGCGCTGTGCCGTTCCAGGCCGGCAGTACCGACAGCCACCAGTGGAGGTCCCGTCTGGTGCTGGTGGTGATCGTCACCCAGTGGTGTGGTCGCTGCACGGAGTGAGCCGTGTCCAGTAGCCTGCGGAAAAAACTGCGGCCGGCGGGTATGCATTTTGCAGCGTGGATGAGTTTCCCGACCAGGCTGAGCAGCCGGCGCTGCCGGATTGTGCGGGTGCGGCGCGCTTCCTCCAGATGCTCGATTAGGGTTCGGAGTTTGGTTGACGGGAGTGAGATAGTCATGGCTGTAGTGTCGAGCACGCAGCCAAGTAGCTCCATGCGGGTGGAGGGTGGGGAACATTTTTTCGAGGTAAGGGGCACGTTGCAGCGCCGGCAGAGGTCGAGGAACGTTTGGTATGCGCGAGAGCAGGTGGTGGAGTGGGCGGGGCCGATGAAAAAGAAATCATCCAGGTAGTGGTACACGTGATCGTGCCCGGTGTGAAACCTTGTGGTGACGGCGATGACTTCGGCTAGGTCGTTAAATATTGAGCATGCCGAGCGAAGGCCGAACGGCAGACGCAGATCGACATAATACGACCCCGCCCACTGGTGGCCTAGTAGCCAGCGCTGGGTCGGGTGTACCGGGATTAGTCGGAAAGCATTTTGGAGGTCTGCTTTGGCGAGCAAGGCTCCCCGGGGTCCCACAGTAAAGATATGACGCACCGCGTCGTCCATGGATGTGTAGTGGACTGAGAAGTCCTCTTTGCTGATGTGCGTGTTGACGCTGAGACCCTCCGGCTGGGACAGGTCGAGCAGAAGCCGTACCGAGCCGTCCGGTTTGTCTCTCGCGCCTAGGGGGTTGCAGCGGAAGGGATGTAAAGGCGGGCGGGTGAACGGTCCAGCTGTGTGTCCCCGTGCCACCTCACGCTGGAGCGCCTCGGTAACTGGGCCGGGTCGCGACCGCGCAGACTGGTTATTTGGGAGGTACGTTGAGGTGAAGGGGCCCGTGTAGCCAATGTCTGCGCCCTCCGTTAGACGCGTTAGCACCGTCATGAGGAGCGGAGCAGGAACTGCCCGGGCGGCTAAATTGTGCAGCTCAGCAATATTGAGTGGGGTGGTGGCGGGCGGCAGGAGAGGGGCACGGATTGGAGCGGCCGAGAAAAGGGGGGGTGAATGGGGGGTAACAGCCAAAATCCTTACCGGGTGCGGAGTTACCGCCATAGTGGCCTGGGGTTCTGCATCGTGTTCGGCATCAGGCGCAGCGGGGCGGCGGGGCGCGGCGGCGCCGACGTCCGCGTCGCCCCAGTCTGGCAGCGGCGGGCCGGATGTGGGCCGCCGCAGCTCAGGCAGGTGTGCTCCCTCCAGCAGCTGCCTGCGGCGGAGCAGAACCGGTAGTTGAACCGGAGGCAGCGCTCGTTTGGGGAGGTGCCGTCCGCCTGCGGAGCTGGGCGTGACGCGGCCATGGCTGCGGGCGGCGCCGGCGCGGGCGGGCCGGCCAGTGTCTGGCCGACCGCCTCGGTCAGCGACGCCTGGTCGTGGAACTCGGTTAGGTACCGAGCCATGTGGGTACGTCCTCTGACATCGACGTCCCGCAACATGCTGGTTGAGTGGCATGGTTGGCTTTGCAGCCAGAGGAGATAGCTGGTCCATTGCACGGCAGTTGCCGGGAAGTAGTACGACCGGTAGGCCGCGATCGCCGTTACCCCCCGGAGGTATGCCGCCGGCGATAGAGGCGGGTACCGTGCCGGGCTGCGGGGACCGTCGGCCGGGGACGCGTGGGGAAATACCACCTCGTCCACGGACACGACAACCGATCTGTCCGACAGAGCTCGGAGCGCCGCGTCGCTGACCGTGGGCAGTTTGAGGCCACGCGGGGGAGGTGGCTGGAGGGTGGTGATGGGGACGCTGTCCAGATTTACGAAGTCCATTATTCCGCTATGGGAGCCGGATTTGTGGCGTCTTTCCAACTGTGGACGGTCGGATCGGGAGGCAGTTCGTGTCCGCTTGCGACCGCGTGGCGGGAGGACGTCGCTGTCAGCCGAGTCGTCGGTGTGGCGCGGGGAAAACTCGTTGTCGGAGCTGGTGGTGCTGCTGCTCTTGCTTTCGTTGCCGGGTTGGTGGATGCTGCTGTCGCTCTCGCTGCTGATCGCTGCCCTGCGGCGACGCGGCGTCTTGCGGGTGACGGTGCGGCCTTGTTGTCTGGTGAGGGGCGTGCCGGCTAAGGCCGAGGCGGACCTGGCGGGGACGGCTGGTGCGGGGCGGAGGCGCGCGCGCGAGGTGCGTGGGCCGGGACGGCTGTACGAGGCGGCCCGCCGCCGGTTGGCCGGTTCTTGAGTTGGCGGGCCCGGCTCGATGGCCGCGGTTGGTCCGCCGGTGCTGGTCGAGGGGACCGTCGTAGTCTCCTCCGTCGGTACGACCGTGGGCGGGTGTGGTCCTGTAAGCGGTGGGATAGTTAGGGCGAGTAGGGAGTTTGTAACAGCGCGTTTGCGTCGCCTTTACCCCCGCGGACGGGGCGGGGGCGTTGTTGTAGTCACCGCGCGCCCGGTGTGTGCCTGCCGCACAGCTGACCGGTATGTGAACGGGCGGCAGCCGTGACCTTGGGGGAGGGGGATCAGCTGATTGGCAGACTGGGCTGTGATTGGAGCAGGTACCTGCTGTGGTGCGGGTTGATTGGTTACCTGGGGGGCGGCCGGTCGAGCAGCAGATCGGTCTGGGGAAACGACAGGAGCCTGCGGGCGCCCTGGGTAACCGAGCGGCAAACGTGTGATCGCGCGGTTCATTCGCGTGGCTCGATTACGGAGCAACTAGCAGAGCTGCGGCTCGGTTTGGGAAATGACAGGAGCCTGCGGGCAGACCTGTGTGAACGGGCGGTTCATTCGCTTGACTCGATTGCGGAGCAGCCACCCGAGCTGCAGCTCGGTCTGGGAAATGACAGGAGCCGGCGGGCAAACCTGTGATCGAGCGGTTCATTCGCGTGGCTCGATTACGGAGCAGCTAGCAGAGCTGCGGCTCGGTTTGGGAAATGACAGGAGCCTGCGGGCAGACCTGTGTGAACGGGCGGTTCGTTCGCTTGACTCGATTGCGGAGCAGCCACCCGAGCTGCAGCTCGGTCAGGGAAAATGACAGGAGCCGGCGGGCAGCCTGTGTGGCTAAACGCTTGATTCGCTCCGCTGCTGGCGAGTCTGAATGCTTTCGTCCGGTCTGATCCTGTGTGACTAAGCCGTGTGCAAAGGGGGGGGGGGGGCTGGTGGTCTGGAGTAACTCATGAACAGTGTGTACCATGCATGCACGCTACTGTGGCGGCACGGCGCCGAAACTATGTAGTTACGATACAGAGCAATACGTGCGTCAGGCAGTCAGGTTTTTCGGCATGACATCGGTACGTTGCGCTGTCGTCAAAGGGGCGGTACTGCGAGCTCGTAACGCTCGTCTCTGGCGCGTCGAGCAATGGCGACGGACATATCCGCGGCCGCGTGGGACAGGCGGCCAGATAAGGCAGCACCAGTCGACTCACCCTTTCGTCGTCTTGGTGGCCCCATGTTGTGGATGTGAGTCCTCTTCTTGAGAAGATGTCACTAACGCGTGATGGGCAATGGGCCGCGGACGTCACTGAATACGAGCGAAACACTTTCCTAAGACCTGTCGGCCTAACCGGACAACGTAGCAGAATGACTCCTTTGACAGCGTTGTTGGTGCTGAATAATAATGTGTTTCGGTGTCCGAATGAGTCGGTGCTTTTCTGCTATTGGTTGGTAAGATTATTCTGAAATCTGGTTCTTGTGTGAAATGTTTGCCCTCTGTGTGATTTCATTGGTTTATTAGAATGCGTATGTTTTCCGTTCTACTGGTCATGAGTGCTGCCATCTGTAATGTGCTTGTGGAATTTGTGTATGATACTGCGTGTGTCCTGTTACGCCATCTGTGATGTGCGTGTGAAGGTCGCTGTTGGGCGAAGTGCCGCCGAGGTGCCCTGAGAGGTGTCGCCACCGTGTGCAGGCCGTCGTGCCGTCTCGTGCTAAAGTTTCTTACCGGCGCTGCGCTACGGTAAGGTTCCATTAGCACTACGATACTTGTGTGCCTGTCGAGTTTTATCTTAGCTTTTGGCGTAACGCGGTCTCGACTCCTCCCGTGCCCGTCGTCCGCCTTTTCTGCTGTCCGAGGTCCGCCCTGTGCTGAAAGACGACCTGTGCTGAAAGACAGGTAAAAGACCGACGAGCCTCCGAGAGGAGGAGACAGAGGAGGATGTGATGCAGTGGTGACTTGTAAGGGTGGTGTTGGGGTGGTGGTGGGGGAAAACATGTTTCTAAGACCTGTCGGCCTAACTGGACAACGTAGCAGAATGACTCCTTCGACAGCGTTGCTGGTGCTGAATAATAATGTGTTTCGGTGTCCATGTGAGACGGTGCTTTTCTGCAATTGGTTGGTAAGATTATTCTGAAATCTGGTACTGGTGTGAAATGTTTGCCTACTGTGTGATTTCATTGGTTTATTAGAATGCTTATGTTTTCCGTTCTACTGGGCATGTGTGCTGCCATCTGTAATATGCGTGTGGGATTTGTATATGATACTGTGTGTGTCCTGTGACGCCATCTGTGATGTGCGTGTGAAGGTCGCTGTTGGGCGGGGTGCCGCTGAGGTGCCCTGAGAGGTGTCGCCACCGTGCGCTGGCTGTCGTGCCGTCTCGTGCTAAAGTTCCTTACCGGCGCTGCGCTACGGTAAGGTTTCATTAGCACTACGATACTTGTGTGCCTGTCGAGTTTTATCTTAGCTTTTGGCGTAGGTAACGCGGTCTTGACTCCTCCCGTGCTCGTCGTCCGCCTTTTCTGCTGTCCGAGGTCCGCCCTGTGCTGAAAGACGCCAAATATCTTCTTAGTTGTGTTCTCCCGCACTATAGACTCGTTGAGCTCAGCACAAAAGTCACGTTCACTCCGCCCCTGCTGCGTCGCGGAGCACACCTGTGCCTGTACGTCATGGCTAGAGCGAGTGCGCGCACTAACGGAAGTCGCTGCTGGCGGGCTCGCTCGTCCCGGTACACACGCACGTGGAGCGCCCGCACGCGAGTCCGCACCGGCCAAGGTGGGCAGGTAAACTGTCCAGCATTTCATATTAGCTACTAACGTATATTGAGGTTCAGTTGGCCAATTTTGCTCTGCTTGTCCGGTCTGGTAGCCAGCCACCCGGTTCACCCGGGACTGGTGCCACTGCACGCTGCCGACGCGTAAAGCGAAACAAATTTACTCATTATAGGGAAAAAATGAGAACACTAACCCAAACGTATGCCATGTAGCCAGGCCTTTACATTGTCGCATGAATGTTGCATTGATTCGTTACCATTGTATTCACAATCACTAGTTTATTATTACCATTTCAACTGAAACCAGCATATTTGTAATATCACACGCTGCTCTCTCATACATGTTGGTTTATTTTGCACAACAAAGGTTTCTCAGTGAGCAGCCTACTTGTGAAATAAAAATATACCAAGCCAGCCAGATTACCGCAGAGCCCCGCAGCACACTATAGAAACATAAACTGTTGTCTTGCAGACCTCGTTCTTAATACACATTCTTAATTGTAAATACGTACACTTGCAGATGACTTGGGCAACTGTTTCATGCGCAATCGCTGAGAGGCATTCCAAGTTACACATTGCACATCATTGCCCTACCCCTAATCACATTGTGAGAACCATCGATTGTTGGATGACTCGTCTGACAAGCTGTACAAAAGTCCACTTATAGGAAAGAATAGTTACAGTTTGTATTCCGGATTGACAAGCGATCCTGGCGTGGAACTATACTTGTATCCTACCACCCTGACCGTCACTGTCCGGTTAATATGTTTACACCTTCCTCACATGAATCCCATCACCACGTCTCACTCTACCGTCCTCCACTCAAACTCCAGTCAGAGCCGAGGCTCCGTGTCTCCGCGCTGCTCGACATCACGAGGCTCCGTGTCTCCGCGCTGCTGCACGTCACTCCTCAGACCTTCTGGTAGATGTGCGTGATGCCCTGCTTGGTCTCGAAGAAGTAGCGGTCGGTGACGTAGCGGTCGACGCGCCGCCACCGTCCCGCCTCCTCCAGGTCGTCCATGTGCCGCTCCAGACGGTGATAGTCGGGCACGGTCACCAGGTACTCGAACCGCATCGAGTTGATAATGTACCCGCCTGTCGACACGTCGCTGCCCGTCAGGTGAATTCCCAGACGAGGATAGAGGCTCACACCATGGGGTGGAACTTTATGTGTCTAATGAGGCTGCCTAAGTCATGCCAATGCTGAGTTTAGCCCTATGAATAGTGGTTCTGGCCAACCACAATTTCGTGTGACCTATTGGCGTTTTTTACCGTTTTTCCGTCATGTCGTTTGACAACGTAAAGTAAGTTAGATAAGTGGATTTTTGATAGACCTTCTCCTTGAAAACAATCCAAAAAATAAAAAATAAAAACAGTAAGTTACATTTGCATTCGGGTACAACCCTTTATCAGATGTATTTGGCGAAAACATCACAAAGCACAAGAACAAAACCTTTTCGACGGCTCGTGTAATTCGATTATGTCATCCTGGTACGGACAAACTAAAATCGCCTCCTGACATTCACACTTGATACACATTCAGACGGAAAATCCGTAATTTATATCTTCCTCTGTGATACCTAAAGCGCCATTTAACGTCCGGCTTCTCAATAAAACAGTCAAAGATCGCAATACCCACATGATCACATCATATGAAATCCCCTACCCCACCTCCAACACCACCACAACCAGCACATGCAGATATCTACCCCGAAATAAGGCGCAATGAAGAAATTTGCTCATTCATAACTGGCTTCTTTTCTCTGATCAGCAGAGATTCGACAATCTTTCTGTCCGGATGG
>JARBER010165162.1:0-16520 GCA_030265075.1 Balanus glandula
GGCGATGGTTATGAGGTGACCCCACCGCCAGAGCCGCCGCCGCCGCCGCCGCCGCCGCCGGCCACCGGCGCGGTGCGGCCGGCCGACATAGCAGAAAAACTAGAATGCCTGTTGAGCTGTCAAGGCTGGACTGGGCGGGCAGAGAGTGACGCCGCGGTGGCCTCGGCCGCGCCAACCTCCTCTCCCGAGAGTGAGGAGCGCCCGCCGCAACCCACTGACCAATACATCGTGCATACATCGTGTATACGTCGTGTATACATCGTGTATACATCGTGTATACTTCGTGTATACATCGTGTATAAATCGTGTATACATCGTGTATAAATCGTGTATACGTCATGCATACGTCGTGTATACGTGGTGCATGTCGTGCAAACGTGCTTAGTGCATAAGTCGTCGACTGTATACGCCGAGCATAAATCATTTGCGCACGACACACGAGCCTTGCACACGATGCACACGCGAGCACGTAGTTACGCGCACATAAAGCGTACACAGCAAGAACGCACACACAGCGTGTAAGTCGTTCACACACGGTATACAAGTCATGCACACTGTGCACAAGTTGTACACACGCCGTGGACCGAAACTCGCTAACGACCCCGGGGAACAAGGAATGTGGCCGCCAATGTCGCCCGTCAGACAGTCAAATCAGCGGCGACTCACTGGTCCGTGGAGCATGGTGCACTACCCTGTGCCTGGCATGAACCCAGCAACAGTACTGAGTACAGTTTGCTACGCGTGGGAATCCCGACAAATGAGCCCGATTAAACGCCGCCGTTTTGAGGAACGCTCCGGAGCCAGTGACGACGGTGAGATTGGAGTTTGTGGCCTCACCAGGACTCGGTAGTCATGTCCCAGCTGAAGGGAGGGTGGCAGGACGGTTGACTGAAGGGAGGGTGGTAGGACGGTTGGCGGCTGTACCGATGGTTGCCGCCGTGTCACGTCTGGGGACTCCGCGGTCACGGGTGCGGTCCGGACAGAACACCAGCCATCAAACCAAGGCATCCGGTAACCAGCTTTACAGACGGACCGAAAACCGCAGAGAAGATTACATAGAGACAGCTTCCTCCGCAATATCAACAAATTATATAAGTAGTATACAACGACGCTGTAGGAAAGGCTCCAATATCAACCATTTCATAACACATCCTACTTATAAAACATAAATTAATTACATCCCAAGAGCCGTTTTACAGTAAATATAGCTATCTGAGTGGTGCAGTGTCGTCCGTCACCGCAGATAGTTGGTTCAGAGCAGAGCCTGGTGACCATCTAGTGTCAGAGACAGCGACGGCGACCTAAGGCGGTTCACAGCGACAGAGCCCGGCATCTACCGGGCCTTCCGCACGCGGTGCCACTCAGCACCTACCACACAAGATAGTTTTCAAACAGAAACGCACCAGACAAGATAAGTATGTTAACTTTACACGTCATGTTGCACCAACAATACATACCATGTATGCATGCACCCAGAGCTACCATATGTCAAGTGACCTGAGGCATTCAGTTCCAGACAGATGAGGAGCGGCGATCGTGCTGCATTTGAGTTTTAAGTCGCCGCAACTTTACAGCCAAACCACGCCCATGTGTGCGTTCCTAGTCGCAGCGTGACTCCAATAGATCGGGCTAGCTCCCTGCGTCAAACATGTCCTATCGGGCGGCATTGTCCCGGCAGAGCGGTACAGAGCGGCGGCTGAATCGCCGTCCGCCGGGCTGGCTGCCGGCTGCCGCTCACCTATCGACAGCCCGCGGCGGCGGCGGCCCAGTGCTGCGCCGTGCAGCGAGCAACACATCGTAGCCATGACTACCTCGCCCATCACAAGGCATTTAATCACCATCGATTGGAGGCGGCGGCGGCGGCTCGGTGGTGGTAATACGACCGCCGGTGGCCGCACGTCCCCGCAGAGTGGCTGTCTGTCCGCACTCCGCACTCCGCCGCGCGCCGCGAGCTGCTCACTGCTCAACGCAGATACGCACTATCACCACTGATAGTTGAAAAGACGGTGGCTCAACAGAGATCAATGAAGGTTTTTAGATAATTACTGAGACTATTATATGCATGGCACAAAGGTGCTTCATTGGGATAAGGGAAGGGAGACGCAATCATTGCTGATACAATAATTATGCCAGGGAACAAAGAATGAAGCGCATCCGTGCAAATCTGAGAACAGCAGCCCAAGGAATCATACAAGATGAAAACTTCAATGCCCTGTTTTAAGCACCATGAATTCAAACCTTTCAAAATTGAGTGGCATAATTCGGTCTATTGTTAACAAGTGCAGGTGAAGCGTCACTCTTCGAACGAAAGGCATGTCCCACGGAAACCAGAACTACGTGTTGTAGAATACAAAACTTTACGGCTGAGCCGATCGAGTGCGGCAAGCGTGGGTGGCCGTAAACTCAGAAGACGGGCTCGGTGTAAAGCGTTTGTGGCATTTGCCCGTGTTCTTGCGCCAGAAAATCTATGAAAAAAGGCCGAAAAGGCATGTCAACTGTGCAGTGAACATTGCACAAGGGCTAAAGGTACCATTACATGAGAACCACCAATAGATATCTGATGTCTTGCAGCGTGAAGCGACCGTCTCTTCTTCGCTGTAAATGTCACCGAGATCTCCAAGCCGATAATGCCTTTGCAAAGCACATCGCCCGCTTCCTGGATTCTGGAAAGACCCGTTCTGGCCTCGGGAGACCATGCCATACCGACCGCAGCGAGGTGAGAAACGGGTTCATACTTGATAGCAGCGGGCAGGCCAGCGAGTCCATAACAGAGAACGGTGAAACGGGTTCATAGCAGCGGACGGGGAAACTGGTTCATAGCAGGGTGCAGAGAAACGGGTTTAAAGCAATGGACGAGGAAACTGAGTCCATAGCAGCGGACAGAAAAACGGGTTCAAAGTAACTGCATGGAAACGAGCTCCAATCAGCGGACACGCGACAGGGAAACGAGTTCATAGCAGCTGACATGTAAAGGAGTTAAAACTAGTGGACAAGGAAATAGACAAGAAAACGAGTTCATAGCAGAGGACAGAACGAGTTCATAGCAGAGGAAAGGGAAACGAATCGGACACGGGGCAGTCCTCCGGCCTCTCGTCCCAGTCTCTCGCCGCTCCCAGTAGATCGTCGCATTCCACTCTGCCCACCGACGCGACAACGACGTCACGCCGCCACGACGGTCGCTTGTCTCCAGTGCAGTACACTTCCTTGATGCCCGGTGCGATGCCGACGCCGGCCAGCCAGGACCAGGAAGCGCCCCACCTTCGTCGCCGCATTGTATGGAACCAGATTGTTTTGCAGTTTTATGATGTGTATCTCGGTACCAGAAACCGGCGGCGCTGGAGCTCGCGCCGTCCGGCCGGACCACCGGCTCAAGGACAGCCGAGCGCCAGAAACAGCACGGCTATAGGTAAGCCGGTGTGCTAACGGTGCTGGCGGCGCCGGCGGCGCCATACCGCACACGCTGGCCACACGCGCTTTAACTAGGACCGAGTAGTTTCGACGGATTCGTCTCGTCCGCTGGGTTTCGATCAGCATCGCCGACCGGGCGTCCGACGGCTCTCGGTCGCCGCAGGATCAGGCCGCAGACGCCCGGAACAGCGCCGACTGGTGGCGACACCGCCGCGTCACGGCCGGGTATATCCCGTCACGGCCGTCACGGGCCGTCACGGGCCGTCACGTGCTGTCCGGAGGCCCGGCGGGGGCTCCCCAGCGACGGACGGCGGCCGCCGCGGATCGTGGCCGGCCGGCCGCTCCGCCAGCCTTGAAGTCGGCCATTTAGCCGGGCGATTTTTATACCGCCGACGGCTTATCGCCGAAAGAGTGCCGCTCCACTAACAGGCGACACTGGCTTGGTGGCGCTTACGTCATGGCGCCAAGCGCGGATTAGACCGCGCCGGCCGGCCGCTCCGGCTTTCCAGACCGGCGTCGCCCAGTTATTTCCGAAGGGAAGGAAAATAAACCGGCCTTCAATCATTGAGAACCAACACAGACAGTGTGTCAGCCGACTGACAAACTAATTTAAACACACAGAGGACAAACACAGGCATGAGCGGGGAGGGCAGTGGCGATTTGATTAGATCGGTTTGAAATGACAACTGACAATGTGAGCTACGTTAATCATAACGAACTCCTTGCCGTTAGTGAAATTAATATGTTAGTGAACAGCAGGCTCGGTATACACGTACAAACTGGGCGTAACCAGACAATGCCAACAAAAGCACTCAAGACACACAATTAATCACGGATAATTGAGGTTAAACCGCAATTAACGTTCAAGGTAGCATGCATACAAACAAGACCACCCGAGAAGCCAGGGGACCACTACAGTTATAAGACTTGTCACCGAGTTGACACAAATCTACAGTGGAAGACACGTGTCAGGGTTTCACACTCCGCAAAGGCTTCGCCAGGACGCGCGCTCAGCTTGAGCGGTTTACTGCTCTCAGTGCATTGCGTATAAGTGCCGCTCCTGTGTGTTCCGAGTTGGACAGCTTCCTTCATCCGAGCAGTCGACAGGCAGCGACCGAACTGACACCAGGCGAAGCGACTGGACAGTCAAAACAGAACCACTGATAAGCCGCAGAGACAAAAACAGACGACATGAAGTGACAGCAGCTTCCAGAGGCCAGCCTTCCGCTAGCCCAACTCATTTAAACTAAACTCTACCGCCACATGGACCATCATTAAAACGTTGAGTAGGTAGCCATCAAAACAAACCCCGATACCATCATCGAGCAGGCCTGCCGGGTCAGAGCCGCGGCCCGGGGCGGGAGTGAGCCGTCGCCGCACCGCGAGCAGCCGTCCAGTCCAGTTTGAGGCGGCCCGATCTCATGAGTCATCCTCTGTCCATCCGGCAGAGATAGCAGGCCTCTCGCGCGGCGGTCGGGCGGCCGGCCACCCGGCCCGGCCGTTCACCGGTGCCGTCCCGACTCCAGCCGGCCAGCCTGGCAGATCCGGCACTGCCCGCCGCCCCAGACCCGGACAGCAACGATGAAACAAATGACGATAACCTGGACACGATTCTGGAAACTGTACAGCCCGGCCGCAAAAATGAAAAATACAGCCCTAGACAAATCAAGAGAAGACTTCCGAACACTCCATACATGAGGTCTTCAACTCTTACTCAACTTCACAAGTTCAAGATCTTTGTTACCAAACGGCGAGTTATGGTCGTTTTTTCCACCTGTGTGCGGTCTGGGCCGGCACCTCGGCTCGACAGCTCCCACGGCCGGCCGCCGCCGCCGCCGCGTTCCAGCCACGTGGCCGGGACGGCTCGGAGGCAGCCGGCGGGCGCCGGCCGGCCGCCCCGCTCCAGTCGTGCCGTCACTCAGCATCGTAAATCGCGGCAGCGGCGCCCGCCGTCCGCCCCCGGCCCACCCCCAACGCCATCTATCAGCGGCGGCGCGAGGCGCGGCCACCCCTAGTTCGCCCGTCCGCCACCAGGTGTCCCCCGGCGCCGATTAGTGCATCAATAGCCCGCGGGTCACGAGTAAATCACTCCCGGTGCGGCTGAGTCGCCTAAACAAACAGCCCACAGCGGCGCTGTTTATCACCAGGGTTGCGGGCCGATTTACGACAGCTCAACCAGCGTAAAGCGTCGGTTCCATTTGCGCCGTGCCGCACCATTCATCTCCGGCAGGCGCGCCGCCGCCGCCGCGATCTTCCATCACGGGAATCATCACTAACGGCGGAGCGAGGACGCCGCCGGCCGGCCGGCCTGTCTATTGCAGCCCCAATACCGAGCTGGTCAATGTAGGCAGGAGCGGACCTATCGCGGCGCGCCGAATCCCATCGCGGCGGCAATCGTGGCGCGCGGGCGGCAGTCGCGGCAGGCAGGTACGCCGGCAGCCGCGGCGGCGGCAAGGTCAGCCGCCAAGGTTCCGGTGGCGCCGCGACGCTGGCGCCGCGTGGCGGCAGCGGAGGGCCGCCGCTGGCGCTATCCCAGCCGCCAGCATCGGCCTGCCAAGCGTCGCAAATAGCCAGCAGCGGCCGCGGCGGAGAGCCGACGCTACCGGCGGCCGGGCGAGGCGGGGCGGCTGAGGTGGGAGGCGGCGCCGTCGGCAGGCCTACGGTGCCGCGTCACTCACTTCATGTCGCGCAGGACGGCTCCCTCCTGCGCCCGCGGCCACTGAGATGACAGCGGCGGTGACACTGCTGACACCGGCCACAGCAGCGGCGACAATGGTGACACAGCCGCCGCCCTGAGCGCCGGTGACCAGTCGGTCCAGCGCCGCCCGCCCTCCACACACCGCTCTCCACCGCCAACAAAAACCAGACGGCGACTAAAAACGCTCCCGACCGGCAGCCGGCGGGCTCGGAGTACTCCAGCGCCACGCACGTGCGCCGGCCCCACGGCGGCGCCGCAGCGGGCAACAGCCGGCGGCTGGCAGCTGCCCAGAGCTGCGACGCTGGCCAGTCAGCCGGCCGCCGAGCCAGCGAACGCTGCAAATAGCCGGCCGGCCGGCCCGCCGGTCGGTCGGTCGGACCAGTGGACCACTGCACTGGTTGGACCCGCGCGGCGGCCACATCGGGTCAGACGAGCCGGCGCGCTGCGACTGGACGGTGGTGCTGCTCGGGACCTCGGGACTAGGCAGTCCGGTGCTCCCATCAACACTTGGCCTGTGGAGCCGCCACTGGCGTCGGTGATACAAGAGTGGGCGCCGGTTGGATCTGGTGACGGTGGCGGTGCCCGGGGGGCGGCTGGAGTGATGTGTGTTGGGTGTGCCCCTGGCCAGCGATGCCGGTGACCACTGATCAGTGACGAGCGATCGCTGGGTGTCGGGCTGACAGCACGATGAGCGGTGCGGACTGTCTTCTGGCCGGAGTGTTCCTGATTTTCAACACGCTCGGACCGACGACAGGTGGGTAGTTCTTCAGAAACGCCCACCTCAGAGGTGTGGTTTCCTATCTATTTGTGGGAGCTAGGGTAACCAGGAAGTTAAAATGGGCGCCCACAGTAGTCTCCCGGTACCCGCAAACGTGAACAATGAACATCGAGCATGTTTCAAAATGTGCATGATTGAGGGTGAAAACTAATTCACTTGGAAACAAACTATATTTTGCTCAAAATCAATTCCTCTAACCATTAGCAGTTTCCAAGGTAACTATTAAGTTAAAAAGAGAGTAGAATTTAGGTGTACGGGAATATCGGATTATTCAACAAACATTTTGCGTTATAAATCCGTTAGAATGCGGTATACCTAAATATTTAGATTTTGTGCATTGTCATTAAAAATGCGCTTGCCGCTGCTACCTTTCATGGTTTTGATAAGTAACTATTTCACCACGGTCCATGACCATAACCATCATGAACCATATCCACATAATGTAAAAGTTCGTTAAATATATAAATATTGTAGGTAGAAACTTTGAGTGCTGGGTGCAGTAGACTGTGCCGCAATACACAGGGGCATTGCGGGCTGCTTACCATGCGCGGCAGACTACGATTTTTTAAAGATCTGATGCTTAGATTGCACCGTGTGCAGAAGGTCATCAACTTCTGTGCGCGAGTGGTCAGTGGTCGCAGACGATGCAACCATAGCTGATGTTATCGGACAGCTCGACTGGCTGCAAGCGGCTGAATTAGAAGAGTATACCACACAGTCTGCGCAGTCCAGCGAGCTACCCGAGCTGGTACTCCTGAATGCATAAACGAAACCATTGGTCCAATAGCCCACGAGCTACACGAGCACAATACCAGACAAGCTGGCCATGTGACAGCCACGAGCGCGAACTGAAACAGGGAGGTGCCGACTGTGTATCAGAGGAGTCACTATGTTAAATAATACTCATCTTGACCCACATATGCCATCATTCCGAGAAGAGCTGAAGCGCGCAATCCTGTCGAGACGCCACTGAAGAGTATGCATGTATACTGTATAGCTCGTGTACACCGTGTTCCGTTATAGTGATGCCTTCCTCCTCTTGCCCAATGTTTTATCATGCTCAACGCATGAAAATGACGCAATGCAACGCATGACGCAGGTGAAAAGCCACCATGTTTGTGGATCCTAGACGAATACACATCAGTAGCTGTATCTGTATCTTGCATCGGTGTCAATCAAAGGCTTAACCACGCTGTTTTCGTTTTGTTCCTGTCCCATTCAATTGCTGTGCTGTAAAGACGACGTTTTAATACTTAATCAGTTGTAATTTGAATCACCATTTCAATTAATGTATTTGAATTGTAGTTTAAACTAAAATTTGATACGATATAGAGAACTTGCGTTGGAATTGTAGTCCATTATAAATTTGACCAAGTAATGACGGCATCTAAACAAGGCAGGACTACAAGGTTGTGAGTAATACGACAAGGCGACAACATTAATTAACTATAATAGATGAAGTTTGTAAAGGACCAATGACGAGCCATTCAGTGACATGTCAAAAGCTTACCGGGTGTCCCACCTCATCGACGATCTTGGCAATTCATCGCTGTTTTCCGGTGCATAGTCTGGACAGAAATGTATGTACCGATAGAAGAACACCTTCATATTGGCTATGCTATTACTATGAGCGCTTTCAATGTGTGTCCACTCCAGTCCCTGTCTTTGTCACGGAGTGCAGCTGACAGCCGTCGGCTCTTCTCTGCAGCACCGCTATGGACGCCTGTCCCCCGAGCCTCTCTATTTGTGTCTCCTCCTGACTCAGTCACAAAGGGTCAATGACAATGACAGTGGCAGTGACACAGTGGCAGTGATTGTGGCAGAGACACAATGATTGTGACAATGGCTAGGGTCCCGGAGGCGTATGTGCACCGCACGACATATACGTCAGAAATACCTAACCACTCATCGGATCCTTATATTGTGCGGACTGCGGTTCCTGGATGTCGTTGGGTATACGATGGGGCGCATATGTTTGAAAATTGCATGTTTTTTAGACCAGTTTCCGTGGTTACGTCAACGTGCAGTGCCTGTGTCGTACTGTGGCTGAGTAGCGTGCGCAGTAAGTACGTAGCTACGGCGTGCCTTTTCATGTCGGTGATGCTCAGCTCCGTATTGTCAGCATTGCCATTTTTACATTGTCAAATTTAAAACATTGTCAAATTTACATGCTATAGAGACGTTCTACAACCATCCATGTGAGGAGAATGATGAGTTACAGGAATTGTCGATGACCTATTGTAAGGAAGCGCCATTTGAAGGTGAAGGAAGGTGTATTCTTCGCTTTGCCGGCATGCAGAACAGTCCTCCTTCAAAACAAGCTGATAGGTGTTTTTATCTCGTGATCGCGTATCCGTATCGTATTCGTATCATTTTGAATGTGCGTCCTACCCTATGTTGTAGCAGATCGGAGCTCGACATGCAAAACAGCATTAGCGGAAACAAATAATGTATATTTTTGCCCATGTATTTCGTAAATTGGATTGGAACTGGCTGGTAAATATGGACAAGTAAATAGTAAAAAATACAGTGTTTCAAACAGCTTTTTCGCTTACTCTGATTTCTCTCTCTCTCTGAATCATTTTTCTGTGAGATACTGGCTCTACGCATTGAAAAGGGCTTGCTGCGAGAGTAAACGCAGACAGTGCTTGTTGCCGAGCGGGTGCAAAGTGCGAGGTTTTTCCAAACGTAGACAGATCGTTAACTGGAACCGGCCCTGAACGTTCTGGCTCGAACGGACTTCACTAGCGTTTTATCGGGAGTTATCTGTCTGAGACCAGGTCGGCCATGTAAAGGTGAGGAGATAGCGCAGATGATCATCTCGCTATGCCATGAAGGCGGCTGTTAATGTGACAAATGCACTGAATGACGGAGACAGATAATTTCGATTGCTAAAACACTGAAATAATAACTTTCGCAGCGTGAACTGAGCTTCAGCCCACCGCGCCAAAGGGCGTAATTGATTACTGGTGGTCTTTCCGTGCCGATAACTGGAAGCAGAAGCGCTGCACGATTCGCAGAAACTCTTTGTCAAATGATTACTGTCACTCTACGTTATCCAATTTCAATGCGCTCGTGATAAGAGTATCCGTCATAATCGATGAAGTTTCTGAAAAATTTTCGCAAATGCAAGGACATGGGTCTTTCAAACGCATATATATATATAGATCTCGGAGTGAAGCAGAACAATGCATATATTTTATTGTTTAATGTTGCCATTGTTCGTCTACAAACTACTATAATGATCACCAATAGTTTACACTTTGTGTACCATTGTTACAGTATAAACAACAATGCTATCTGTATTTAACTTGTATTGATATACTTCAATCACCGACTTGCTGCTGATCATTTCCGTCAACATTTATGTGTTTAGACTACGTCCGTCATTTAAAAAAAAGTCGTAAAATGGTCAGAGAAAAATGTACTATTGGAAAGGATCTGTTGAAGGATACAAAACAAAGAGTCATTGCGGTAACCCTTGGTTATTTGACACCCCGTGCTGAGGGCAAAGTTGTTAATGTTGGCTGTATTCCTGCAGTGTTAAGGTCACCCGCTGGTCACTGGTCAGTGAAAACATATAGCTGTTTCAACTTCCTCTTCTTGAACTTCGTTAACTTCTCGGAAGTTTAACCCCCACCACCATAATAAACTGAACTCAGAGAATTCAAAGCAACTGGTATTGAAGCCAATACTCTTGATACAGGATGTAATATCTACATTCAGAAGAATCGACCAGAAGTTCGTATGTCTAATACTGAGAAGACATAGTATATTTAACTCATAATCCACTTATTACCTCTGTGACGTTTCGCTTCATCCGAAATCCGAACAAACAGATAAAGGGCAGATTTCAAATAGTTCATTAAAGAAAAATGCCTAAGAATCACCCACTTTCTAATCAATCTATCTAGTTTTACTGTAATCATGACTATTATAAGCAGCATTTGGGCTGTTTATATGCGGACTTCAGGACCTTTTCGTTCCCTGCAGGGAATGCTGATGCCCTAGATCGAGGCTGTAGTCTCTGGTTCATATGATGTGTTCTCGGGCTCAGAAACTAAGATAACCAAAAAACGGCTAAAAAAAGACTAAATCATCATGTTCCCTGTTTCAGATGTCCCGTTCCTGGTTCAAATGTCGTGTTTCCTAGGTCAGATGTTAAGTGTTCCCTGATTCAAACAATATGTTCCCTGGTTCGAGGATTAAGTTGCCTAATGCTGAGATAGTGTTCCATATTCATTATTCATAGACTGTGCTCCCTGGTATACAGAGACTGAGCTCCCTGGCTCAGAAGCTGTGCTGAGTTTCATGGTTCAAGACAGTGATTTCTGGTTCAAAGACTCTGCTCCCTGGTTCAGAGGCCCATTTCCCTGGTTCAGAGGCCGTGTTCCCCGTTTCAGAGGCTGCGTTCACGAGTTCAGAGGCTGCGTTCTCTGCAGTGAACGTCGTGCTCCGTGGAGTGGATGTTCCAGTTCATTGTCTCGGTCCCGCACTTAGCGCGGTCATCGACACCGATCGAGTGCCAGTCGGCGGTCCGCCTGCTCAATAATTATCACCGGCTGCACGCTCCAATACCCGGCTTCACGGGGTCATTCCGCACCAGCCGCGTGGCCGATTAAGCTGCAGCCTGCCCACCGCTCTACATCGGCCCTGCACTGCACTGCCTTCACACAGCTCCATCTCCACCGTAACGACGGTCTGGTCAGGGGTGTGGTTTCCTATTTATTTGTGCGTGCCAGAGCACGAGCAAAATATAAATGGGCAACAAAAATAGAATGTCGGCGACTTGACACCCACAATCATTAACATGTTCCAAAATGTTCATTAATGTAGTAAAAATCTATTTACATGAAAACTTATAATACTTTCTTACTACCATTTGCAACATAACTGTTTAAAAAGCAAAATACCATGACGTTTTCCTGTGAGATATTAACGAATTCAAAGCAATGAAAAAGTTATTATGGCGTAATATCTTAGCCACAGGCTTTTTTATCTAACAGCACAACATTTCGATATTTTGATACGGATACGATGCGTCGCTTTCCCAAACTCTATGAATATTTTCAAGTGAAATTAGTTGTATTGCTTGTAACATTTGAGTGCACGGGACATGATGGATTAATCAACATACATTTTACGTTAGCAATATGTTACAATGCGCTATAATTATTCTGTTTATTTGTATCTACATTCTACATTCACTTGTCGCTGCTAAAAGTAGTGAGTAATTAAAACTAAAAATAGGCGGACGGGATACGATTGAAACTCCAGGACGAGACATAATATAGTTGTATCCGCAGTGGCTACCAAAAGTCTATTGCTGGGCGAGACAAAATTAATTTACATCCGCCTTTTTCGCTTCAGGACCGTAGTGAGGCCACTAAATATCACGAAAGGTCGAAGTTTTGAATTTTAGCAAATCGTTCCAGAAACCGCACTCACAATCTGACGTGTTTTTTTGGGGGGGAGAGGGGTTGCTTTACTTTAAATGCAAATTTTAAATGAATCCGAAAATTAGACTCGAAAAGAGCTATGGAAGCTTAGATAAATGCAATGCATATAACATCACCCTGTGGCTGACGTGCTATTAACAACATGCAATTTATCCAGTTATGTGTCTTGCTGTCAGTACTCTCATTCATGTATAACCATGATTCTGGATAGTACTTACAGTTCGTCTGATGTCCTGTGCACTAGATTAGGCCGCTTGTTGCCTGGTGAGCTGAATGGAATCGTTACTGGATCTTCGTTGCGCGTCAGTTAACTGCAAAGCTTCATTTCCTTGAAGAATGACACTGCTCAAATGCATACACACAAATAGGTTGGATCGTGGGGTGAGGGGGAAGAGCAACTGTGGGCCTTCGAGTTCTTCGAAATATATAGCCAGTCAGTGCGAATTGGGAGGAATGGTATTAGGCATGCTTTGAGGAAGATAATTATATATTCATACAATCCCGTGTGAAAAATTGTCAGTCGGTAAGCACGCCCTCTTTCAAGTCGCTGTCCACTGCGCACACGCAAGCCCAACGGCTGAATTTACGAGTCTAATTGCAGAACATTGTCCTAACTCCTATGCACCGTCTGGAAAGTCTGGAAAGTTCCAAGGAAATGAACGCGATGAGTCAAGTGCAGTGGACGGCAACATTTAACGAATACCATGCGATGGACATTGGACAATGTGAAAAAAGCATATCGGACCCCAAAGTCACGACTCACGAACACATCGAAACAACGCCAATCACCAATATATTAGGCAAAAGGGAAAAGAGGGAACACCTAAGTTTTGATTTGAATTCTCTAACGGAAGATGTCCGACCATTTAGAGAGGTGGATTGACGTGATAATGCTGTGCATCGCAGTCCATCGCAGATGTGTTCTGGTTTATTTATGAGTGTGGAGAGGCTCCAGCATGTCCCATGAATGGTATCCAGGTTCACCTGGCATGTAGCATACACGCGACCACGAGTGGCGGCTGTCCGAATTAGGAACAAACGGCACTGAATGTTGGCAGACAGAGCCGAGATGGTCTGATGTTACAGATGTTACTGATGTTACTTAGACTATCGGCGACAAGGTTGTAAATGTAACTTAACCCTGAGTGAAACTGAAATCCTCAGACCTCTGCCCTAAACATATGGCGTGGTAGATTAACTAGAAATTCAGTCGCTTTCAAATTCACTATTTTTTACCTGAAATGGGCTGCAGGCTGCGGTCGTTGGCAGCGCGGTCTCATTCAAGGTCAGGTGACGTCAATGTGCTGAGCGGACCGTATTGCTGGGCACGTACAACTTCGTTTCTGCATTCGGACGGTTACCCGGAAATGCGAGTTCGGGTGGTGGGGTCAAGATCTGCGCTGATACTGAGTTACGGGTGCAACACTATAGCACGCCAATAGCTATCTGGGAAAGCCACCAGACTCCAGAGACAAGTATTCCGAATAGTGCATGAAAAATTAGCTCAAATACCTGTAATGCTGTAAAAATTGGTACACGTCTCATATGCCCTTGTATTGTGCCTTTGTGCATCCCCAATACACTATTGTTCAGTAGAAACAGCACATGCACATGTTTGTCAATGTCTAGCGCCTACCTATTTAACCCGCGCCCTGGTGGGCCTCTGAGACAACTTTGCCCTGGTGGGGGCCAAAATGACCCCCCTAGTAACTCGAAAACTAATAGCACTAGAAAGACGCGGAAAAATACGTTCGAAAACTCTCAAAAATTGAACTAGAGGTAACCCAAATACATTTTTCCTAACGTGAAATTTGAGGTCACCATAGGTCATAGAAGGTCAAATTTTTAAGATTTAGGACATCGCCCCACATATTCCCATATAGCTCGGAAACTATAATAGTTAGAAACAAACGGTCAGAAAATACAATCGACAGCAAGTAAAATTTGCTTTCGCACGGGTTTCGTCAAATTTGATCTCAGGTCAACAGCTTAGGCTCTAGAGGTCATAGAAGTCAAAAATGGCACTTTTTGGTCAAAATGGTTTTCGCTAATAACTTTTTAACTAAGAAAGATGGCGCAAATTTGCTTACGCCATCGTATTTGTCTTGCCAATGCGCTTCGAATGATATTAATGATGACCTTGTAAGGTCAACTTGAAATTTCGAACTCAGGTCAAGGTCAAATGTTGACCCAAGTAGGTCAACCTGCATATTTTCATACGTGTCTCAACGAGACTAACACATTGCCGCAATAAATACTTCTCTATCTTCATGATGTCAGTTATTGTCAAAAACGCGTTGGTGACCCCGGATGACCTCGAATGACCCCATATGGGATATTGAACAAAACCTGCACTGGGATTATCAAGAATACCCTATAATATCATGATCTAGAAGTAATTGAACTAATATTATGGATATTCTTAAAAAGGGAAGCACTTAAATATTTCCCCATTGACTTATAATAGAGAGGTGATGAAATTGACCTGACCTTAGGTCATAGATTTCAAAATTCTGAGATACAGGATGTGTAGGTACATACTTATGCCCTTATGACCTCCTGTAAGTTTCAAACTGATAAGATGAAAACTATGGCTTTGACACGATTTCAAACTTGTTGGATGGTGGGGCACATGACTTGGTCAAAAACGGCGGCGCGCAGCGCCGTCGTTATTTGCTATGCCGGAAAACCCGGAGGTGGTCCTTTTGGGCCCCCCCCCCCCCCCCCCGGGGCGAGGTTTAAGGAGCATTTGTGCCCCCGGGTCCTGTCGTACCCAATACGATATACACACATTGAGAGACAAGTTCCGTTTTTCTCTTTAAACTACACTTATCTAAACCGCGGCATTACAGTTCTGTCATCATGGGGATATTAGAGAGTCAACACAGTGAAAAGGTATTCAGTGATTAATGCATTTGAACGAAACACAAATATAAAACGCACAGTGGTTAAGCATGTTGATGAAGCTGTAGGTTTGGTTGCGTACTGTGTAGGTTGTATTTGTAGATATCTCCTGCCCGAGAATCACGCGTGAGGTTCGAGACTTAATCAAGTCATTGCTAGTAGCGTCGTGTGGTTATCAATCATTGCATGTCTATAATGAGACTAAGCGTCGTAAATAATCACATGTGCTGACGTTGTCGATGTGCGGTGAGTACTGAGTTGCACCGTACGTTTATTGCCTCGTAAATCATACGGGCTTGCTGAAGTGTGATATTATGATATATTGTAAGCCGGCGATGTTCCGACATCCAAAAGAAATGTAGGTACAGGAACAGCGTTTGTAGCTGTCGAACACCATGTCGTCAAAGGTATATAGGCAAAGACAAGGAAATACGAGAAAGGTAAAATCCAATTCCACACGAGTTAAATGTTGATAGTGATTGCTAATCATGGCGACAGTTGTGTTTATTGCTGCGTTGGTATAACGTAAAGCAGGCATTAATTAGGAATTTTAGGAAGTGCACCAGGATTATATGTTTTAACATCGATGATTATACGTGTATTGTTTACCAAACACGTGATAAGAGTATACCCCGACATAAGATACGTGTTCACTAATCACTTGCAGCGTCCACATGTTTATTCGTCAATGGACCAAATATTTTCCGATTCAAGCATTTTTACTTCAAACTATCTGAGTATTCGAATCTTTCCAAGTATTCGTAATAAATACTACTTGATGACCGACAACAAGTTATATTATACGTTAATTATTTCGATCTTCATTATACATGCAACAAGGCAAATGAGCACAGGAATCAAATAAAGCTAGACAAACATACCAACCTATTTACCTCGGTCATTTTACCGAATGACTGAACAAGCCGCAAGCGCGTAAATCAATTTAGAAAATGATCTGAATGTTGCCATGGTATCACTCAAGAATACATAACACCTGCAGATCCAACCTAGAAACAAGCCAACCCAAAGTGTCCGATCCCAGCGCAGCCCATGGCGTGTTGGACGTATCTCCGATCGAGCCACATCACCTCGCCACAAGTCGGCAACTGGCGGAAAACAACAGCCGGATTCGTGTTCTGATCTCGACCGCCGCTTTAATCGGCGCCGACATAGATATAAAGACTAGATAGGACAGCCCCATGGATTGGTCCGCCCGTTAGTACGTAAGCTCGGCCGCCATTTTGGTACAGTCGTCAGTAAAGACTCGCCTTAA
>JARBER010165273.1:0-16516 GCA_030265075.1 Balanus glandula
CTCCAGTGACTCAGTAGCTCCTCCAGTGACTCAGTAGCTCCTCCAGTGACTCAGTAGCTCGCCGTCACCTCCTCACCATCCGATGCCTTCGCTACAGCGCTGTTCCAGCAGCTGCTGTTCGCGGCTGACTGGACTCAACCTTGATTTGGCCCCCAAATCGGTCCACGGAGAAACGTACCGTGAAGTTATTATACGGAGGGCGTTATCCGACCGTAACGTCAGACCAGCTGCCGGACCTTCTTCGGAAAACACCTCCACATCCTCATACCTTCTACGCAATTATATTTACGCTCTGAATTCAAACTCCACTCTCTAACACACCACCCTCTCAATCAGGCTTTCGCCATCCCATTCAACCTCTCGATTCCTTCTAATCAATATTCTTATCTGTTTTATCCTCACTCACTTTTCGGGCCACATACGTATCCCTATCCTGAAACCATCACATCGTCATTTTTTTTTAAGATAAAACAATATTCACTTTGGTCCAAATAGCAGCTCGAGCAGAGGGAGTAAACAAACTAAGACCCCTTACCTTGTGTCTGAGCTTCCCTTATTCATCTGCAGCTGGGATGGAGCCCACGTTTGAAGCGTCACGCCTCCATAGCCGAGCCATCTCGTTTGCCGCTTCCTGCTCCAGTCCCTTCCGGTGCCAGATTGTAGCCCGCTGCCGCTGAAAAGAGGACTAGGCTGTTGTAGGACGTGCGGAGGGGAGTTTGGAAAGGGGTGCAAAGCACAGGAAGTGGCCACCAGGTGTAACTACAGATCAACCGACATCCTCCCATTGAAACACCGCCGAGACAGGCGGCGCTCCTACAGCGTGGGATGGGAACATTTGCTCTTTCGATAACTCACTGGTAACTGCATATCATTTTTGTAAGGAGATACAAAGCAGTTTTTCCATAAACAGTACCGTGAAAAAATGTGCAATATTTACGAAATGTTCGAAGATAAAGAGCTCACAGCAAAACACTGTTCGCTAAAGGTTTATCTATCCCACGTGCCTGTCTGTGTCACTTTTCTCTCACAGGAGGATACACGGCTATCGTCTCATCCAATGCGTGTCCACCACAGAACACACTGAAGGCAATACGGTGTCACACACGGTGTTTCTGATGGTGAAATGAGCCTAATGGCACACAGCCGTGTGACGACTGCGCGGCGTTTGGCTCCACTTCCGGTGATTTGGCGGACGCGGCTGGTCGTTGGTGGGTTTTTATGACAGCACTTGACGTCTGTCCGCCCCTTGGTGACACCGGAAGATGGTGGGATGTGACGTCGGTGGAGACGAGAGGATGTGAGGGGCGAGATAGCAGGAAAGAAGACGTCATCGCACTATTGCGACGTGTTCCGGATATCTTGACGACTACTGCCCTGTCTGGTCTGTCTATTCCTCTAACTTACGTTCCGTGTCCGTCTTTTGATTATCCTTTATGTCCATCCATGGCTCATCACTTCTGTCCGTGCCCTTCTCTGCCCGTTCCGTGCTGTCCGTGGTCTTCTATGTCCGTCCTGTCGTCAGCTGCGGTCACATACCACCGGATACTGGCGGTTTCCGGTTCAGACGCTGGCCATTTCCGGCCATGTCCGCGACAGACTCATGCTGTGTCGTTTATTGCGGACATGAGGCTGTCCTGACAGGCGGACAGGCTCAGAGTGGTGAGCCGGCTGAGGTCAGGTAGAAGGCTAAAGCTGATCCAAGGTTTATCATAGGATCTGGCTTGGTAGGTGTGTATTTACAGGGACAGAAGGCTGTGCTAACATATGGACAGACTTCAAGCGTTCGATGCTTCGAGTAAACTAACCTATACAAGCAGGATACAAGGTTAAAGGGCTGACACCAAACCGTTAATCGCTCTAGGATCGTCCGCTATGCTCGACTATTCGTCAGTATGCTCGCCCGACGATGCGCGAATAACCGTCGTCCGTTAGCTCCTCACGTGCTGTGTTGTCTCCGGCACTGCTGCCTTTGAGCGCCTTTCGGAGATTCCAGGGCTGTGACGCTGTGAGTGTGACGCTGAGCGGTGGACTGTGACTGGCTGTGTGCCGTCGTGACGTTCTCAGCGTGACGCCGTAAGGCGCAGTCGGCTCTCCAAACAGCGAGACAGCACCAGATGGCTGGCACGTGCTCTCTTCACGGCCGTGTGAACAGCCGTTCTTCTGTTGTTCTGTTGTCCTAGTCGTCCGGGCGTTTGGGTTCAGTGGCTGGGCTGCTTAGGCCTGGCTTCCGGTGGCCGCTTCTTGGTTCGGTTGTATAATGAATTCATGAATATTTCATTGGGTTAGCTGTTGTGTTGTGGCTGTTTTTCTAGTAGGTTTTGCTTGCTTATTAACTCCTTTCTCTCAGTCTATCACATAGAAGAAGGCTGCCAGTCCACCACAACTTCTTTGGCGAGTTTAAAACGTCTCAATGCTCATCCTACCATATGTCCTCTTCACTGTTCCTCCTCACCTCCACAATACACGGTCACGTTCATGGTCGCCGCCCATCTGCGCCACGTCACGTCACGTCACGGCCGGGTCAACGTCTGTCTGATGGCTTGGTGATATCCTTGACGCCGTTCAAGAGAGTCACTGTGTCGGCTTAAGATCAGCCCTGGTCTGACCGTAGCGCGGTATTGGAGGGCTAGTGATGTACCGCTTTGAGTACGCTATGCCGATACGCTTTAAATTACCATTACTGTACCAGAGGCACCCATGGGTTCTTTAACACCCGATCTGTCTCTCTCTTTTCAGCCCACCGGAGCACAGCCATTCCTCAGTCGACACATCTGCGCACGCCTGTGTGTCCGTATGTGCGGCTCACGTCGGTCGATCTGATTTGTATTCCGTTCCTGCGGCCGTCCGTATGTGTGGTCGGACCTGCCGAGACCGGACCGCTGTGTGACTCGGTCCTGGGTGGCTCGGTCCTGGGTGGCGTGTGCTGTGTGGTCCCGACTTCCTCTGTCCAACGGTCACGCGCCGCCTTCAAAGCCCCGCCGCCGCCGCGACTACGCCCCCTCGCCGCTATCCTGCCGCTATCTTCGCTCTCTGCTCTCGAGACGCCAGCCTCGCCTCACCTCGCCCACAAGCGGCCTGATAAAGCTCATTCTCGAGAGGTCTGCAGAATCTTGTCTTCGAGTAGCTGGCCTTCCCTGTCTGATCTGGAGGGGCCGGGACTGTGGCCGGCCTTCTAGTCTGGTCTGGAGGGGCCGGGGCTGTGGCCGGCCTTCTCGTCAGGTCTGGAGGGGTCGGGGCTGTGGCAGCCCTCCCTGTCTAGTCTGGAGGGGCCGGGGCTGTGGCGGCGCGCCCCACAGTCTGGTGTCGTGCGTCGCGCTGCTGTCGCGTGGGCCGGTTCTCGGTGGTCCGGCTGTGATCGTGACCGAGCCGCCGGGGCGGCCGGGGAGGGACGGCAGAGAGACACGACCGCTAACGGGAGAGGAGAACGACCCACCGAGGCACGAACTCGCTGGCTGTCTGCTGGAAAGACCGGTATAAACTAATGTTGTTGAAGGTAAAATGTTGTGCCAAGCAGCATTTTACAACAAGCAACAACAGTTGACGTGTTTTTTTGCAAATTTATATGAATTGTATTGTATTTGTGAGAGTAAGTAAATTTAATCTTCACAACAAATTGTTGTATCGTCAATTGCGAGTAAAACTGCTTTTTATACAGATATTTATGTTTTCGTCAAATGGTATCATAATGTGAATGCGATTGCATTATCTAACTCATGCCCATTATGAATCACCTAATTTACCAGCAACGTACAACTTCCTTGATTTCATTGCTAAATATTCCGGAGTAATTTTCCGTTACTCTTCTATTATGTCATCAGATTCATTTGTAACTGCGCGTTTTAGCTCACCGAACCTGACCGTACTTTTCCGCCCGTATTCCACCTATGCCTCGGTCACGCTCCTCCTCGCTGTGCCTCCGTTACGGCCGCCGCTCGTGCCGCACCTGTCCCTCGGACCGCCCGCGGCGAGACCGCACGTGCGCATTGTGCGTGCGCGTCGGAGACAGTGCGTGCGCCGCTCTCTCTAAACGGCGGCAGATGTCTGAGCGGAGAGGAACAGCCTGCGGAGGTGGTGGCATTGCCCAGCGGGAGATGACGGTCTCCCAGTCTTCCAGTCTTTCAGTCTTTCAGTCGCCTCTCAGTTCCAGGCGGTGGTGACAGCTCAGGGACATGACAGTCGTGATCGTACTGTCAGCCGGTACCGGTTGGTACTGGTATTGGGAGAGATGGGAGAGGGGAGAGTTTGCAGTCAAAATCCACCGACATGTCAGTCCGTAAGTCAACCGGTCAGCGGTCAGCGGTCAGCGCCGACTTAGTGCTGGTCTGCTACCCGTCCTCCATTAACACCAGCTGATGAGCTGCTGATGAACTGCTGATGAACTGCTGATGAACTGCTGATGAGACGCTGATCCCGGAGATCGGTGGATGATGAGCGGGTGATGAGCTGATAACGAGCAGATGAAGCGTGCACTGTGAGTTGACAGTGAGGCGGCCATGCGGGTGTCACGATCGTCTAGAGATGACGTGAGAGAAGTGACCCACTGTATACACCTGGCGACGCGTCGTTTGAAATACGACTTTCAGGCCGGGATTTCCCACAAGGGAATATGGAGAGCATCCGTGACACCAAGCAGTACGTCAATTTGGTTTTGTATCTTGCAGTGCCGGGAGATGCCATTGTAATTACATAATGTAGCAGCTGACCATGCAACTAATCGTTGGGTTGGTCAACTATGCCATGGCTATTTGTTAACAACCATAACTATCCGCATACCCTAGATTCTCGTTCAGGTATTTTTTAATAATTCAGGTATCTTCCCACCGTGGTCATGCTGCAGCGTCACCCACCCTGCGTGTGGCGATGTGATGGGCTCCCCGCGACATAGTGGGCATAGTTCGGCCCTGACCCACGGGTATAGCCCCTCACCTTAGGGCATAGCTCGGCCTGACCAGCGGGTCTACCCATACACCTCTGCCGCGGTGGCTCCAGTGCCGCTTATGGTGCTATGCGGTGCCTCTGGAGTCCAGTGCAAGACTTGGACGGGCGAGGATTAGACATGCAGTGACTGCCACTGGTATAGCCAGCGGCAGGCTGGCTTTCATGGAATCTCCGGCGCAGAAGAGCTGGTGGAGATTCAGTCCGTGCTGTGAGGGAAGTGGAGGCTGAGTTTGTGTAACAGGAGTTGGGACTTCGCTCAGTTTGGTCCCACGCTCAGAGTTAGTCGAGCATTGAAAGAGGCTGGGAAGTTCTGAGCGGTTGCCAAGGTAGTGGTCAGCATAATGTAATGATGATTTATTACCGTCGGTTGCAAAATATGAAGCGAAGCGTAGTCTGGGAAGCGTAGCAAAGGCATGCTAGCGGTGCTTGGATAAATCTCCACTAGTCAATCTACTGCGATGGATGATTTTATAAACCAGTAATACTGCGCGCAACTGTCTTGAGCTTGCACAATCAACCTACCTCCCCACAGTCTTCCACCGCTGCCTCCCCTCGTCACTGACCGCGGCGTCCGCGCCCCGCGGGGATGCCGGGGGCGATCACTTCAGAGTCCTCTCCCCTCTCCTGCCTTGCCGGTCCGGAGATGCCTGCATACCGTGAGAATGTCCGGTCAGACCAGCCCGTCCCGGTGCGGGGCGGTGCGGAGCGGAGCAATGCGGGGCAGTTTAATGTGGTTCGGAGTGGCGCAGTACAGCGCGGCTTTCGTGGCAGACCTGCCTCGGGTTGGCCTCGGGCTGCACCGGTTCCGGGTGGTGGACTGTTCATTTTAAACCGACAAGGTAATTAAACGCGGAGCAACACGGGCCCGGCAGGCCACACGAGGTCAGTGAGAGGTCACCCAGGGTCGGCGGGGTCGGCGGGGTCAGGGCACTGGCCGGGTAGTCCTGAATAGACGCGGGATGGGACGCCGCTATACGCATTGGGCCAGCCCCGAAATAATATTCCTTAGTAGCTTACCATGTTATATGCCCGTGATGACGATTTCAGCTTAGGAGCGCCGACATGTAAGGTTATTTGACTCATGATTGCCATGGTATATGTCTCTGTGAGTCTCCATAGAGCACTGGTCTCGAGTGTATATTGGCGTCGCGTCGTGTGCCGGCCATTTTGTGAGCTGTCGTCCGAAGGCCGCCCAGTCTGACCGGGTGCCGCGTCTCACCGTCTCCCAGCGTCTCCTGCTGGTGCTGTGACCGCTGATATCTCTTCTCTCCGATGAATCCCTCTGTACCAACAATACATGATACCCTCACAGCAGCAGTGGCGGTGGCGTGGGCGGTGACGCCGGAGCAGAGGTGACAGCGACAGTGGCGGCGGGGTGGTCCGCGTCTGCGTGCGTGCAGCTTTCTCGCTGCAGGGTAACCCCATGCTCCGGAGTCGTGCGATGGCCCGCGGGCAGCGTGGTTTCGCCGTGACCTCTGACCTCCGAATGGCCCACGCCGGCCATTGTGGTCGTGATAAGACCCGGGTAGTATTCAGCCGGACGGCTGCAGCGATTAAAGAGTGCAATGCCGGGCGAGCGGGCTCCACTACTCAAGGACAGTCTCCGTAATCAGGTGTCCCGGGCAGCAGACGTAGTGCGGTCATGCGAGGTCATTTAGCGAGCTGATCTTGTCTGAGGTGGGAGGGGCGGTGCTATTCAGCAGCGTATGTTGCACAATCACCACCGCACCCAATGGGGCCTCTCGGTTATTCAGAACGAGTCGTAGACTCTCTCTCCCCGTTCTAGTTAAGTCAGTGCTGACTCCGGGCAGGTATAGAGTTCCCCGCATGCCTCAGCGTTGTCTGTGTCAAGGCATCTTCAGAGACCGGTCCTCTCTCCCCCCTCCCCCTCTGCAGCCACTGCTGGCCGTTCCTGGAGTGTGGCGGCCCGTGATCTCAGCGTTCCACGAACGTGTGGCTAGCTGGAAGGCGGTATAGGCTCTCTGGAGGGCGGGACAGTCTCGGATGGTGGGATTCCGGACTAGGAACGGTATAACGAGCAGGCTTGGTCAGTCCCAGTGTGGCGGAGAAACTGTATTTACTGTACACATTTGCTACATTATATCGCTGCATCACTGTATCACTATATCTTCATATCTCTACACCACTACGCCATTGCATCATTACTTAATTTGGTCGTTATATTTCAATGGACATCATGACAGATTGCATCTGCTGTGATTGCTCCGACCCACTTTGCGCAATGCACAGCGAACATGCATTGCTATCGTTTATCTGAGTATATGTGAAACTGGGCAGCCGTGTTCGCTGAATCGTCTGGAGTCATCAATTAATATCCTTGCTCGACTAAAACCATTTTCTCGTCGTCTCCGGTCCCACGTCTGACGGCGCGGGGTGAGGCTGTCGGGGTGACGGTGCGGTTTGGCTGATAAATTGAGCCGGACGGATCGTTAGGATAATGACCGGGGTGAGCGCTGGATTCGTGTTCCCGAGTATAATGACACATTGACCGCCGCTCTGCGCGTCACGGCTGTGTGTTTTAACCGGCGCCCGGGGCGGTGGTAATTGTTTCTGGCTGGTAGACTTGGCGCTGGGCATTCCTTACCTTCTGGCATCGGCAGCCAGCCTCATAAAAGTTATCACTCCCTTTCTGGAAGGACACCCCTACCGCCTTCGAAAGAGCCACACTGTTCAATTCCCTAAACATCCCCACCCCTGGAGAGCGAACTCTCATCGTGATTTTGATCGCCTATCCTGCCTGAGCGATCTCCGGCCCGCCCCGGCGTCTGTCTCCTCTCTCCCCGCCGCTCCCAGTCTGGAGTTCTGGACCAGCGTCCGCTGATCGCCGCCAGCCATTACCGTCGGCCGTCTCCTCCGAGTATCAGTAGGTACATCTGGCGGCGCCGATACTGCCGAGATTCTATCACCGTCCTGTGTTTTAGGCCTGGCCATTTGGAGCGGGCGTCTTGATGGTGGGGGAAGGCGGCATGGTGGGAAGAGAAGGGACCGACTCCACCGTCTGTCTCCTCTACTGGACTCTACCGAGAAGATAGACGCACTGCTGCCGGCACTGCTGCCAGGTGCCAGCAGAGTGGTGCTCTATCAAAAGACAAACACGTTTATTTGCCGCGAGAAAACACCCGCTCTGCTCCACCGGGTAGACACGGTGTAAACTCTACCGAGTAGAGTGCAGTCTGGCGTCGGACAGGTTTGAGAGTCGCCGCCTGCTCCGAAGCTCTCGAATGTTCCTGGTTCGATGGCCTTGGCTTGTGCAGCTCTCTGAGGGAAGAGCTGTAGCTCTGCCGTGGCTGGGAGAGAGAGACGGGTGATAGGGAAGAGGGAGAGGAAGAGAGGAGGATGTTTTCTGCACGCCACCGTTGCCCTCAGCTCGTCTTCCGACGGCTCACGGCCACTCTCCCGGGTTTTTACCCGCCCACCTCGGGTGATTAGATCCCTCTGTCTCATCTCTGGGATGATTAGATCCCTCTGTCTCATCTCTGGGATGATTAGATCCCTCTGATCATGCACCTCGTAAGAGTACCGACGCCGTAGCTAAAGCCTCCACCGACCGGCATGGCGTGCGAGAGCGGAGTAAACCGTACCGACGAAACCGCCACAGTATCCATGGCAACGCGGCGTCGCTGGTGTCTTCGGCCGGTGGTTGAATGCCCGTTCGATGGCGGCGATTCGGTTCCGGCTGTGCAGCCGGTCTGCTATTTTGATCACTTCCGCTTCCCGACTGCGATAACCTGCTGTGATGGTGACGTCATCACGGACGATGACGTCAGGGTGAGTTCGGGTTAAGTGTGACGAGAACATCTATATCAGGGCAATAACACAAATATAATGTTTATACCAACGTCCAGGTGACATAAAAAGTACACATAGGACCTCTGGGCAGTGACCGCCGTGCCAAATTGCTTCCAAACATCAAGCTCTTATTCAAATATCTCCAGATTACGTCCACACTCAGTATTTATCCTGTTTTTCCGTTAGTGCCTCGCGGTAAATCACATCTAACGCCGTGCCAAGACCGGTCGGTTTGTGACAGACTCAGACGGTGGACAGCGGCTGGCATCTCCAACGCTCTTCTAAGCCCCCCGGCGGGACAGCTGTCGGCCTCCGCTGTCTGTGATGGATCCTCCAGCTCAGCGGTGCAGCGGGAGGGGGGGGGGATGATCCCAGCGGTAAAAACTCGCCGGACAGACGGACAGACGGACGCATCAGTCCGGTATCGGCACAGGCTCTCTGCCGGCCGGTGATCGATACCGGGTTTTTACACGGCTGATGTGCGGTGTGTTGGGATAATACCGAGCTGGACGACGGAGTGGGAGGCAGGGGCGGAGTCAGAACGACGGAGCGAGAGGCAGGGGCGCAGTCAGGACGACACAGCAGCTGAGAGCAAATGCATGAAATGCATGCACAAATGCGTGTTTCTAGTAGTTATAAGTTGTTCAGATTTTTTTAATTAAGGAAATAAGCAAATTTATCACACAAAAATTTTGCTTTTTGGATGACATGAACCGTTTGGCTGAATTGTATACGACAGTCTTCCGGTTGAGGCTCCGTCTGCTCCGCTCGGCTCCCATCTGCCCTGTTTTGGCCCCGATCAGACTCCGGTCGGTCAACGTTGTGACTCCGATCAGACTCCTGTCAGACTCCGGTCGGACTGCGATCAGACTCCGCTCAGGCTCTAATCGCGGTAGTTTAGAAGGAGTCCCGGTGCAGAGAGAGAGAGAGAGAGGTCACCGCCTGCCTCTGCCGGGCCTCTCGTGCCAGAGGGCCGTCGTCCCAGCGGAGGCTTGCGAAACGTGCCGGTCGGGCCGCGAGAGAGCGGGATACCGTTATACACCGTCGACTGGACACTGGCCACTGGGCTGGTGGCGCTGGCCGGGCACGGACCGGTGATGGCGCGGCTCGGCGGAGATGGGACGGGTTTACTGCAACAAAGCTGCTTCGCTCTTAAATCTGCTATGTTATATATCACTAAAAACTATGTATACATAAATTATGAAATAAATCGACAAGGAACAATTATTTGAAGGATTTTGCATGAATTGTCACATCATTCAACAACAACGATTATGTTGATGGATTTGCTATCGAAAGGAAATACATAGTCGCGGATTTCCTACAAATTGAAAATCTTACATCCAAAATGAGGATAAATGTATACCTTTTCCCCTCCTAAACTTTATATTTTCCCACTAAAGAGCCGTTTCAGCTTCCCCGTCGTTCCAATGTTGGTGTCTACAGCTTCGCAGCCGGCACCGTGTTTCCGTAATAGAAGCGCTGTTGCCGTGCTTCCCACCATCCCAGCGCGTGCCTCCCACCCTCCCACGATAACGTCCCACGCGTCTCCCACCGCCGGCTCTGAGGTGTACTGCAGCGGGTTGACCCGCCGGCCGCCGCCGACCAGGCCGTTAGGCGGCTCTCACGGGAGTCACGGACAGCGGGACGGGTCAAGCACTGGTTGGTTAGCCTGGAGGTTGGTTCCAAAGGCAGACGGTTTGAATTGCGGAAGGTTTGAGAAGGCAAAGTTTTGAACACAGCAAGTTTAGGAGGGCAGAAGGTTCAGAAGACAAAAAACTAGATCCTCTTTAACCCATAACCACCACTATCAAATATTTCTGCATAGCGTCACCGATAGCCAAACAGGAAGAACCGTGAACACACACCATCACCGATGATAGTGATTAGTATTGTTACTAGCGGATTGGTCACGTGACCGCCGCAGGCCTGAGTGTGTGAGAGGTCAGGAGGTCGTGACGGTGGACCAACGTGGTGGTGGCGTCGCTGGCCGCTGCCCGTGCCGCGGTCCCACGCCATGTGCCGCCCGTTCACCCATTTTGACAGACGCCGGGGGTGACTGTGACCCTGCGTGACGTCACGTGACCCTCCGTGACGCCGTGTGACGCTGGACGGGGTCTGTGGGAAGCAGAACTGCCTGAGGCGGGGTCACAGCGGCCCAGCACGCCTCATCATGGTGACAGTGCGCCGTGGGGAAGTCACTGGAAGTCACAGGCCTGCCTGCCACTGCTGGGGAAATCCGCTGATAGCGATCGAACGGCGAAATCGGGACCGGCGTGTCGGCAAAATCGGGACCGGCCGCAGTAATCACATTTAATGACTGTCTGAGACAGTAATATTTGCGAACTTTACAATAGCTGCTGTTCTCTCACCTGATGTCATTAACTGGTTTGTTTTGTCACGACTGCTTATCATGACTATGTTTTACTACGTGGTATTTCATTTCGTGCTCATTGCCTGTGCACCAACACGTTTACGTTTCCCTCATCAACATAGCGTGTATGACCTGAGCAAATGGCAACATTCCTGCCAAAACTCACTGGTCCCTCGCCTCGCGCTACCCGCCTCTCTGAGCACGTGCCGTCCACTCTTCGTGTTTACCGAGCGGAGACAGCGGAAACGCGGCGCCTCTGATTCCGACACCGAGCCATGCGCGAGCACGTGTGGAGCGAGCACGCCACCCTGGTCTACACTCTGTCTGTCAGGACACGCCGCTGTGTGTCGCTGTGAGGAACATCACTGAGCTTCACACCGTGTTGACTCGGGAGTCACACAGACACCGTCTGATGCCGAAGAATTCCTCCTCCCGCCGTCAACACCGACTGTTAGACGCCCAAAGACTATCGAATGCCTTCTGTAGATCCATTACCCGAACGCGCGCGCCGGTGTTTGTCTGGAGATGAGAGCTAACGCAGCCATCAGGGCTGGGATCGGAGGCATCAGCAGGGACCAGTGCCATCATCAGGAATCGATAACAGCACCAGGCATCGGTGACGTCGTTAGGGATCAGTGACGTTATAATGAGCGGTGACTTCACAAGTGACTACAGATACAGCGAACATTTGGCCGTGCCGTGCCGTGCCGTGCCGTGGAATCCTATCTCATGCTATACCGTGTCATGCCGTATCATGCCGTGCCGTGCCGTACTACGTGCTAGTGATCGGTGACCGGCAATGTGTTTCAGTAAATTCAGGCACGATCTCAGACGCGATGTGTCATCAGATATCGATGATCGGTGCCTGAATGGAAGTTTGACCGTTGAATCTCCGGCGTGATATATTCGGACGATCTGGGCCCGACGGGACCCCTGCGGGGACATATTAGGACACAATCAGCAGTTCGGTTCCGATACGGCGTCTCCTTGCCGGCCTCTCAGCTGAGTTGAAACTCCGCCGGGCTGGCATATTAATTTGAAGCTCGCTAGGCCACGGTAGCATTTACTTCGCTTAGCGCGCTTTCCACTTAATTGCCCTAATCGCTGCCTGTTGTTTAGTGCCTAAGTGGGCGAGCCCTGCATCTAAGTGCGGCCTTCACAAGGCCTCGCATCTCAACTCTTCCGTTTAACGTCCCACTTGGCCCGTGCGGCCGTGTCTGTAATTTGCCGGCCGTTTTCCTATCCTGGCTCGGAAGAGACGGCTCGGGAGACCGGTCGGAGGATGGCTCGGGAGGCGGCTCGGGAGGCAGCGCGTGCACCAGGATCTTCCCCGCCGCCGGCGGCGACCACGGCGTGGTAATTTGTCGCACCGCAGGCCGTCCGGCGACAAAGCCGGCGCACCACTGACGATGGTGGCGCGCCGCGGGACGGGTCGCCGCGCGCCGACCACGGATGACGCCACTGGTGACTGATGAGCGAGGCACGCGTAATGAAAAACGGAGCCGTTCGCCCCGGGGCGGTGCTGAGCCGGGTATGCCGTAATTAGCTTTGCCGTGGTCGGCGGGAGCGGCTGTGGTGCAGGTAATAACGGCAGGAATGTGGAGTTCGGAGGCTGTGGCGGTGTTTCGGCGTTAGGTGGTGCTCTCAGGCTGGCAATATTGCCACTCGTTCCCAACTTTTGATGTGTTTGGAAAACGGCAACATTACTATTGTGTTTTGACGTTTAGGCTGCGTTCTGAAACCATAACTGACATTGGTACTACACAATATAATACTTCACCTAAGACGTGTGTCATCATGATGGATAGAAGACAAGGAGTGTTTGCATAATTAAGAGAAATAATGATTTCCTTGCGGATTCCCTTCACGTTCGTCATGAACTCCGGCTGGACGACTTCTGCATGGCATGAGGTGCCTTGTGGCGCCGCCCGCGTCTGTCCTTACTCTGTAATAAATGAACGCGCCTTGGCATACATTGAAGCGATAGAAAGTCGCCACTTCGTATAAACACCCCACCCGTATGCAGACGGTGGAATGGTGAATGTTTCCACGATACTCACTTGGTGAACCGATAAGCAGCCCAGCCTTATGCAGACAGTGAGCCGCTGGACGCTCCGGTAGTGATGTATCTTCCACGCCAATCGCCACGCCTTCCACGCCCATCACCGGCAAGCTGTCGGACTGAGGCCATAATTCCGTGAAATGTCTGCATAACGTACGCATAACGTCTGCATAACGTCTGCATAATGCCTGTATAATGTCTGCATAAGCCAGGCATGAGAAATTACGCGGAAGGAGAGGGTGGGTCTCAGCCATGTTCAGAGAGGAAGCGATTTGGTTATCGACTGTTTTAGAAGAGGATGGAGTGATTTTCAGACACTTCTTAGCGGGACATAGCGATTTTCGGAGTATCCGAGCATGGCATGACGAGAACATTTAAGTGTGGGCTCCAAACTATAGATAGAGGCGTCTGTTTCAGAGCGCAGATGGCGGAGATGCGGGCACGAGGGGGGGGGGGAGGCTCTCACTCAGGAAGCCTGCTCGTGACCGCAGAGGCGGCCCCTCATTACACCAGCACCGTGTGGGTAGGGCACGGCACACGGGCAAATTAGCCTATCTGGTCCAGTGTGGGCAGCGAGAGACGGTACACGGGCAAATTAGCCTATCTAGTAATAGCGCCGCTTAGCGTGGGCTAATTAACGTCTGCGGAGCTCTCCCGTGGAGTCATTACAGAAATATGAGCCGGCCACTGGACAGACTATGTATGGGGCGCCTGGATCAGTGAGGGGAGGGGCGCGCGTGGTGAGTGGGGAGACATCAGGGAGACCTGACGGGTCTGTCGAGGCTGGGGAGGCCGGGGAGAAAGGAGCATCCTAAGACCACATTCCGGGTCCCACACTGCACCTACATAGAGGCCCACATGGGCTCTCCACCCTGCATACATCCGGCCCTTCCCCAGCCTCCACCCAGCCTACAAGGGTGACCGAGACGGACCTCAAGAGGCCACCCTCGGCTGGGCCTCTACTGGGCGTCAGCGGGTCACGACGCTAGACCGTGCAACGGGTGATGTGTTCCAGGACCGAACGTTCAAAGAAGCACTTTCTTTTCCCTGCTGAGGCAGATATCTGATGTACAGTTTGCTATGCCGTGTTGTAATGCACATTTCACCTGCATTACTCTAGTGGTTTAGCAAACGCTGATAATATCTTTCACTTTTCTAAAGGTTCACTTAAAACAAAATCCACCAGATGGCAGTTATAGTATGCAGTAGAAAAAGTTATATTTCCAAAGAAGAAGCCGCCTTCATAGGCTGTATATGTCCATTCCATGGCCCTCAGCTTCTCAACGTGACGTCATCAGTCCAGGGCAGGGTCCGAAGCTCCCGATAATCGCCTCTTCCCTCTCTCCCTGTCCCGCCGTGGAGGGTGGGGTGGAGCTGTCTTACAAGCGACAGGCTGGCGCCAGGACCCCCTCCCTCTCCTCTGGCAGTGACGGGGTGGGGATGGGTGGGGATGACAGTGACGGGGTGGGGAGGTATGTGAGGGGCCGGTCCCAGGACCCCCTCCTCTCTCTCCTCTGACGGGGGCGAGGCTGTATGTAGTGAGGGCTCAGAAACCGGCCCCGGCGCCCCGCCGCCACAGGTACCACCGATGAGGGCCGACCGGACAGCAGAGGTCACTCCGGTTTGGCTGCAGCACCTGCAGCCCCGAGCAGAGAAGACGAGGGAGTGGTGGCCGAGCAGGGGCTGCAGCAACCGGTTCGGTTTTGGCGCCAACCGCCGGCCGCTGGTCGCCGTGGACTAACGCGGAGGAGGGAGAAATGGCGCCAAGGTGTCGTCTGGGTCCCGCTGAGTAACACCCGGCAGAGACGGCTGTGTATGGATACCGAGCTCACCCAGCTTCTGCACATGCCTCATCGTGAAGCTACAGCACACTATTTGGAAACCGTCACGTTACGTGTTTCGCTTTACAGTTTTAAATTGTGTTGTAATAACCAGACTGTGTGAAATACCAACCTTTCCTGTCCTCCACAGTGCAGGTTATCAACTTCACCTTTAGAATCCACGATATGCCCTCACATGTGCCACTGGTCTGTGTCCCGTGTGTCACGTGTCATTGCCTGTATAGCGTCTCTGACGTCACATTTCTCCGTCTGTTGCAGGTGTTATGGCACCTGGATATATTCCGACGCAGCTTCCGTGACCTCTCGGGGCACGCCTGTATGATGGAGTCGTGTATCTTCTGCGCGCTGAAGGTGAGTCCATCAGCTGAGGCGAATCATCCGCCAGCCACGGGACTGACCAGACACTGATTAGTGACTATCCTGTCATCTGCCAAACACGGTGTTGGAGAAAAATCCACTCTAGAGTCGTCAGCAACAAACAGGACCAGCGACTCATGGCGCACAGGTGACTCAAGTAGTCATTGCTGACACGGCACTGACAAGTGTGCCCTGCTGTTCCGAACAGCTGTGGCCACCAGTTAATGTATTGAATACAGTGGAGGTTTCACCACCCGTACGGCTTATCGTCAGCACGTGACATGCTGCCCTGACCTCCTCCTGTGAACGGAGATGTCAGCAGACGGTGCTTAGTAGCGCGTGACAGAGACGTGTCCTATATATGACGTCAGAGTGCGGAGACAGGTGTCTGCATAAGAAGGGGGGGGGGGGGTTCTGGGTCACGTGATGACGTCACGGGGCGGGGACAGGTGTATATCGTGTGCCTGTGTAGGGGAGTGGCACTGCTGTAACGAGATTGGTATTGCGACACGTCCCGTATCGGCGCCGTGGACTGAATTGAGAGCGTTACGTCACCTCTATTAGCCGACCCAGTGCGTCGAACGGCGTGGGAAAGTGGGCCCGGTGAAGGCATTGGATAGAAACTCAACAGATGGCTGATGGTTGTCGGCCCAGAAGTCAGATCGTTATAAAACAAAACTATATCATCACATAACGCCTGGCCAAGACCCGTCACCCGTAAACCCACAACTGCTACTCAACTCTACTCTCTCTCTCCATCCAGCTCTACTCTACTCCACTCTACTCTACTCTACTCTACTCTTTTCTACTCTAGTGTACTCTACTCTACTCTACTCTACTTTACTCTACTCTACTCTACTCTACTCTACTCTACTCTGCTTTACTCTACACCACTATACTCTGCGGCTCTACCATACTCTACTCTACCCCGCCGTTCTGTCCTCAAAGGTGATAGTATCCCCTCCCTCCACTCTCCCCCCCACCCCTCTCGAACTCCACGACAGGTGTGCTGGGCCCGTCGCGAGCCCGATAAAATTCCTGGCGGCGGAATCCGCGACTGGCAGACAGCGTCCAGCGTCCTAGGACGTAGGGACGCCACCCGCCACCACTCCCCTCCCCTGCCCTCCCCTGACT
>JARBER010165384.1:0-16499 GCA_030265075.1 Balanus glandula
GGCTCGCTCCGGCCGTTGGAAATGGTTCCCGCCCCAGCCGCTAGAGGCGCTAGTGTAGCCGGCAAGCCGGCCGGCCACCCGATGGCCGCGCTTGACGCGTAACGAGTAATCTGGCATCACAACTAACTTTTCAATCCTTTGCATGCCTATTACAACGAAACCTTACAATTGTAAACAAATATTTGTCTTGCTAACGTATTAAAAAATTACGGGGAACATTTCTGGCAAAAATTGCATAAAAAGTTATTCCTGAAGCTCATTTGCTCTGGAGGGGACTAAAATCTCAGTAAGATAAATAGCAGTAAGAAAGTTCTCAACCACGCAAAAATCCATCGTGAAAACGGCTATAGTAAAAAATACCAGGACGAGAGGCGAAGTTTCAATGCAACCGAATGCTCCAACGCATACGCAATGCTCCAATGCAAACACAAAGCTCCGCTGCATTCCCACTGCAGCCTATCCCAGCCATTGAATAGGTGCATACACATTACACATATCCAATGAACTGATATGAAGTGCATAGCTCTCAGTGAGCAGATGTTCTTTACTTCAAGTCATGCATAACTGAAATGATTTTGCTGTTTTATTCCAACACCAAGCTGCTGTTTTTTTCATTGCCGAAGACATTTTCAGCGTTGGCTGTCAGCCTATGGGTCCCTCTTCCCCCACCACACACCCACACTTTGAAGCCCAGCCGACTTTTGACGCTGCCGGCTCACTGCAGAGTCATGAAGACTATGACGAGGACTCCACGCCACCCTGGCGCGACGTCTACCATATCGGGGTCGACTTCGATATCCACATCGGCCCACTGGGGCCCACCTTTTGCGACATGACCTTTCACGAGGCCGCCGAGTAAGGGCCGCACGTGCAGACGGAGCCACTCGGTGTGTGCCGCTCTGATGTGCCTCGCTCAACACGCTATAGTGCACTGCAGTGCACAGGATCCGTACGGTATAGCAGAAGTCGATCAGTCTCGTATGGTTTATGTCTGATGATTCATCTTAAGCCTGACAAACAGAGGGCTGTCTGTGACAGGGACCCTGGCGCGATACGAAGACAGATTTTTTATCTGGCTTTATAGCTTTTTTATTTGGATTTCTTGTATTTTTCTATATTTTGAACGATGTATGCAAAAAGGAGAATTTCCAAATGTACAGATGCGCAAATGCACTATGCACAGCACAAATTTAATATGCGCACACTAGCACAAATTTAATATGCGCTAGTTTCAATCGAAGGTGTTTCAGACCATTTTGTGTCTACAATTTGAAGATATATGAAATATTTATCACGTTATGAGTCTTAATTTTCACGACCTTCCTAATAATTCGCTATCTTAAGCTCTGTTCTGTGCATTGACAATTATAACTGCAAATATTGCAAATAATTCTTAGGTTTGTCAGGCCTTAGATAAATCATCTGACAAAAGTGATGCTGCATAACAGTCAGCTGAACAACATGAAGCCTACTAGACTTCCAGTATACTGTGCAGATACTGTGCACTATACGGTATCAGGTATAGTGTGTTAAACGAGGTACTAGACTGATGCAGAGTACGCACACCCAGGAATATCGTTTGTGAAGTTCCACGAGTCTGTTTGACGCCACCTGCTCGCTTCGTCTCGCTGCTTTGGGAGATTGTGGGATGGCCTGGCAGTTCACTGCACTAAACTGTGCTGTCATTGGTGATTTCACAGTGTGTTTGCCATATCTGCCTGTTGTATAATTTTTGGGGAAATAGATATGATGGTAAACGGAAACTCATTTATATAAGATATTATATCACCAAGTTCTCTTTTTTCAAGTAGCAACAGATTTGGCCCTTATTTTTCACCTTAATCACTAGCAGTTTATAGGTAGTGATTAAGGTTATCGAAAACGAAAGCTGTAGGTATGTCAATAATATTTTGTTTCCGAATTTCTGCTTACCGTCTTATCAAATTTAGCAACTTTTTTATAAATGGTGTGTCTGTATGTCAACTGCGTGCTGCTTGTGGTGTGATGATATTCTAGACGTGGCGTGGAAGCACTTCTGTCGATTTTCCGCACAATTGAGGTGATGAATGCCAGCACGTACAATGTAGATATAGGTATAGATATTCATTCTTCATTTCTGTGTCAAGGCGCCCACACACTATGGCCATTCTGCGCTTGGAGTCGGCGATGTTGTTGAGATTTTCCGTGGATGAACACTTATTTCCAATGGAAAATATATGCTGATTAGCGGTAAATCGCAGCGACATCGCAAACCCCACGCGCCGAATGTCCAAGTGCGGCCTCCTGCACTGGGAGCTCTAACAGAGAAGGTTAGGTATGCCGCATAAGCAGGTACCGATCAATGGACAGCTCTGCCACTTTTATATATTAAATGCTTGCCCCTTCTGAGAGACCTCTCCCCTTCTGAGAGGCATCCTTCCGAGAGGCCCGCCCCTGCTGAGAGGCCCGCCTCTTCTCCGCAGTCTCCAGACACGCAGGCCTGGCAGAACGATTACCTGCAGGGAACAGGCTGCGAAATGTACACCGAAACGCTCAGCCCCTCCTTCGTGGGCATGACGTTTCCCATGGCGTCCGAGTAAGTCCGCGGGTCTCCCAGAGATGGCGCGCAGTTCGCTCCTCGTCCGTCCGTCGCCCGCTAGATGGCGCGCAGATAGCTTTAGCCGTGCATGCCTTCTGTCGGCGCCAGGTCCTGATTGGCTGTCTGTCTAGGTCCAGGCCCAGGTCCTGATTGGTTGTCTGTCCAGGCCTAAGCCCTGATTGGTTGTCTGTGTTTTCCCCCATTGAACAGCCCTGAATTCGAGAGGGCGTTTTGCTAATTTAACTAATTTGAATACGGTGATGTAATGTACGGACAGAGTTTGTAAATTACTCGTGGACGGATTTTTGTAAGACTTATCTCGCAAAGTTCAATGGTCGTTGTCCCGAAATTCTGTTCGGTGTCACAAAAATATTTTAAAGGAATTTAGGCATTGCAAAAAAAGATATATGCAGACCTTTTTCATCGTAAAGGCGAAGGCATCTGACAATGTACCTATCGATGCCTGACCTAATATCCTGTCGACCGCCGGTCGGTCGCGAGTGTCTGTGTAACATCGCCAGGCTTCACTGGCTAGCGGAAACGGAGCTGAATTTGTGCTTGTTTCGAAGTACGCTCCAGTTAGTAGCTGGCTGTTATGTCCACATCTGTATTCTTTGCATGCTCTTCACTAAGCATTCATAATTTAGTAATATACACTCTAGTCATGCTTATGTCATTTTGTTATTATCATATTATTTAATAGTAGAACTCAACCATCCCCTCTAGATATCATTAGGTACATAATGGAGCAAATAAAATAAAATAAAGCGTAACCGAATAAGACCACAGATCTAATATGGATGATAGGAAATGCATGTTAAGCTAGCTGACTGAGTTTAATAACGCTTTTGCACGTCAATGCGATACGGGGCAGTATCCTGATAGTTTTCTGCTTGGCTTTGGGAGGGCTTGCTCTGTGTCAGCATGTAGGTGAATGCATTTATGGTGATACTCCAGGCAAGTAAGCCGTTCATGCTGTTTATTTTCAGTCCTGATGTAGAAACTTGTCATCGAACCTGCGTGTTTACGGTTAACCTACCATCTTCTTTGATCCGGGAGACTTTGTGTTTAAGCCCAGTACTTACAAATATCACTTCGGCGAACCATTACTGGCCTAGTCTAGTTCAATGCCTAACAAATAAATACCTGATAAATACATAGACTCAGCGGCGGTCTCTACGTTCTCCTCCGACCAATGAGCGGCGGCCACCCGCGCCCGCCAGCCAATCCGCTGTCGCCCTGGCTGACCCGGCGCTGCCTCAGGCTGTGCTTCACCAAACTGAAGCTGCTGCTGTTGGCGATCGAGGCTCGCGGCGATGACGGCGCCGACAACAAGATCGCCATCAACCCGCGCCACATCAAGCTGCAGCCCAACACACAAGGCTTCTTCATCGCTCAGTCGGCCGACGAGGTCAAACGGTGAGGTTAAAGACGGGGTCAACGACGAGGTCAAACGACGAGGTCAAACGGTGAGGTTACACGGTGAGGTCAAACGATGAGGTCAAACGGTGAGGTTAAACGGTGGGGTTAAAGACGAGGTCAAACGACGAGGTCAAACGGTGCGGTTAAAGACGAGGTCAAACGGTGAGGTCAAGCACAAAGTTAAGCGAGGAGGTAACATTCGAGGTACAAAAGGAAGTCAAACAGTGAAGTCAAAGACTACATCAAACTGTGAGATTAAAGATGAGGTCGAAAGGTGATGTCAAAGACTTCGAATGGTGAGGTAAAAGACGGAGTCAAATATGAAATCAAGGACGAAGCCAAACGGTCGGGTGTCGAGCATCGGTCTAATTGGCGATGAAACCGCCCGCGACAGCTGAACTGCCCAGCATTGACTTCAGTTGAACGAGTTTGGCGATAGGATTGCAATGTCGTTATATCTTCGGGGCGTTGGTGGGGCGCCCTGTGTTCACTCGACTTCACCATGTTGTAGCAGTCCACCCCGTTGACGCCGTGGTGGACTTCCACAGCGCCTGGTACTACTGCAAGTCCTGCCACGACGACATCAAGGATGAAACGCTTATCAAGAAGTGCAAGTGCAAAAACTGTGAGTCCCGGCCATGAGCGGCGTGTTGGTCCTTATTTGGTGACTTACTCGCAGAACCTTGGAGCGACAATTTTCTGATGACGCATGTGTATTTTCATGTAAGGTGATAGTCTGACTTGTGTATTGGTGCCACGAAAAATACCATCAGTGATTTATATTGCTCCTCCATTTCTTGTGGTTGTTTTATTTTGTAGTAAGGTTACAATCTTATTATTTTAATTTTTTGACTTGGTTTCACGGGAATAAAGATTGAAAGCTAGGACAGGGGAATGAACTGTTAGGTATGTCACACATATTTTTCTAGAATATCCGTTTTATGTACTCCTTTTAGCGCCTCTCTTTTCAATATTTGCATTCTTTATTATAACTATTTACATGTGTTATTGAAAATTACAGGAGAGCTGTGACTGTCAAACGCATTTGTTGCATTCTCCTTTTGGAATGTGTAACATTAAAACAAACTATTACATTTTGAAATTGACCATGTGCATTACTTTTTGGCACTGCTTTCTCCACCTGAGTAGTGTACATATTACTTGGTTATGAATATGCCGTAGTTGATAGCCTTTCCTCGTTGCTAGAGACATTATTCTTGTATCCCTTTCTTCTTAGTACTCTGACTTGATTTTGCGCAATACTCTTTGACATTTTTTGCCACCCTAGAGCTAAGGATAATGTAAATTTCTGGTCTGATTACGTCAGCTGAGTTTCGGAAGCTTTATATCTGACCGCTCCCTGACCTGACTTGACCTGATGACCTGGCCAGGTCACAGAAGACTTATGATCTCTCTCTCTTTCGATTCGGATTTCGGACTTGACATCTGACCTGTTCTGACTTTGAGAACACATAACATCACTGCGTTGACCCTGACCTGAGGCAGCGCGACGGCATTTGCCCTCTGAGCTCGATGCCTGTCTCGCTGACTACTTCTGACCTCTGGCTTGACGATGACCTCTCTATATCGCACCTCTGACTTGTGGCTCACCGCTGGACATCTGACCTCCTACTGGTGACCTCTGACCGGTGACCTCTGACCGGGGTGACCTCTGACCGGTGACCTCTGACCTGACCCTGACCTCCGCAGACATTGGCTCCACCATGCTAACCTCGGGGCTGGTTGGCCGAAATACAAACGGTGGCTGGCTGCAGAACGGTAACAGCGTGTCTTGTGGTGCCCTGACAGCCCCTGGCTTGTGATCCCCTCTCAGTCCCATACCAGCCCCGAACAGCTCTGGCCTCTCGCCGGAAAGAAATCAGCGGCAACCCTACACGATCAGGCCCTGCCTAGTGGTGCAGCGACACCATTGTACAGTGTACACTGTACTCGGTGTAAGTGTACAGTGTGCTACTGTGAAGGCGATGTCAGGCTATTTCCAGCATCGAGAGAGATTTATAGCTATTTATTTAATTTGACACACAGATTAAACAATATTTTGTTCACAAGTGTGATTATAACCGTTCTCTTTATGGATTTTTGCGCTGTTGAAGATAACATTTATAAGTATATCATTTATTGACATCTGGCTTTCTGGGTTTGATTTCAGTACATTATGCATTTCAAGAAATATGTAACTAATTCAGCCGAAGCCTCATATTTTTAATAATATGCCTTACCAACGTATACAAAATATGAAAAATATTTCAAGCAAAAATCGTATGTAACAGCTCATCCTTAAGCTTATATACGAAAAAATTAAATAAATGTTATTCTTAAAAACCTTACAAATTGTGTTCTCAGCAGTGCAGAAGATAATCCGTCGTGAAAACGGTTAACATCTTCAATTCGAAGTTCAGGCAGTAGCCTAACTGTATCATCACCTGTAAAAATACGCTCTTTGACTCCATAGTTTCCGCTGCCGTGTAGCCGCCATTGCCGTTGATTTCTTCCCGTCGGCTGGCAGTTGTCTCTGCCGACGACAGAGTGGCCGCGTGCCGACCCCGGGATGACGCCCCGCTTCGCTTGACGTCCAGTTCAGTGCCGCTATCGTTACCCAGCTAACCATCGCGGGCATAGCCTGGCCGGTACTGGTGTACGTTCCATAACGCAGCTTACTAAAGCAATATTTTTTAGGACGCGAACAAACCCGTAGGTGGGGGTACCAATAGCGCATGAGCATAAAGGATTGATTCATGCAAAGCCTAGCGAGTCCTCACCAGAAACTGGATTTTTCTCGCACATTTGAATAGCTAATGAGTGAGATAAATATGTTTCTGGTGAGGACTCGTTAATGTGCTCGTGTGCTATTGGTACGCCCACCTATGGGTTTGTTCGCATTCTAAAAAAATATTGCTATAGTTGGGCTTTTTTGCTCCCCTCAGATATTCGTTACTATTTGCTGATTTTGACCACTGAATTTGGCATTCAATAGCTCTGGAAAATTTGATGTAGGAAAAAATTTTGGTTGACATTGGTGTCACTGATGATATAACAGGTCAGATAAACGATAAAATGTTAACAGTCATATTATGCTCTCCATAGAGGCAGTTTTTACACGAAACAACGTTATTAAACACATTGGCTATCAAAAGATTGTTACGATTCTTAAGTTTGTCTCTTGTTATTACCTTTCTAAGTTTTTGCTGATGTTAGGTTAGATCAAGTTCACTCTTTTCGTAAGCCTTTGTATGAAGAAAAGAACACATACAAAAGCATGATCACATTCTTAAATGTCATTTCTAGAGATGGCTTTTCATGATCTAATATTCCAGTTTGGTGAACATGCTCTTATATTTAGGTAATGTGAGATAATGCTCTATATTTTGGTAGCGATACCGACATTGGTTTAAGGAATATTGCAGGTACCTGCCTAAACTATCGTGAGGGGCACAAATTAAAGGTACATCATCAGCTATTTAACCGTGACAGGCACATCTGAGCAGTTAACTTACCAGATTATATGTCAAGGTATTCCTGAGTATTATTTGACCAGGAATAATAAAAAAGACATAGGATGCAGGATTGCAAATCACCACTTAACTGAAACTGAAGTATATTCTTCACTCTGCCCTTCAATATCGTATCGATTTGTCCCGAGCTGACCGCAACAATAGGTGAAAAACCGTCAATCTCGCTTAACTTTTACATGTTAATCCTAAATCACAATAATTTCAGTTACTTTGTATAAAAAAATGATAAATCAGACTTTAAGGAACATTACAATAGTTTACTTAAATATAAGGCAGCATGTAGAATGTTTAAGCGAGATCGCTGTTTTTTGGCCTCCCGTTGTGCGAGGTTCGCGTCTTCTGCCGTCCGCTGTGTCGCCACTAACGCTCGCTTGGTGCCGTCTCCGCCGCTCCCTCCCGTCTCCTCTCACGTGCTGTCGCTAACGCCGTGCTAACCGAGCCTGGTCACACGGCGCTAACACAGCCGGATAGCGCCGCGCTAACAGTCCGTGTCCCTGTATATCCTGCCGTCGGGGCCTGGAGACGGCTAACATCAGCGGGGCGTGGGCCGGCCCACAGCTAACAGCGAGGCGTGGGCCGGCCTTCAGCTAACAGCGAGGCGTGGGCCGGCCCACAGCTAACAGCGAGGCATGGGCCGGCCCACAGCTAACAGCGAGGCGTGGGCCGGCCCACAGCTAACAGCGAGGCGTGGGCCGGCCAACAGCTAACAGCGACGCGTGGGCAGGCCCACTGTGAGGCTAACAGCGAGGCGTGGGTACCGCATCACTCTGGATAGGCAAAGGCCGCGGTATCTCACACGGTGCGGTTTTTTGATTGAATCGTTTACCTGCCTTCACTGCGACATCGGCAGAAGATGCACCAATTCAAGATGTTTTCTGCTTGCTCGCGGAATGTGACCTGCTCTTGGCGTCCGCGTTATTAACAGCTGAGCGAGTTAATATAACACAACAGCTGAGTGCGTTAATATAACAACAGCTGAGCGCGTTTATATAACACGTGAGAGCACACGTTGAAAGGATGCGCGTGTGCTTAACTGTTAACCTTGCTGCGATTCAAACTATCATGATCGGCGCGAAGCAGCGCTCAGTGCTGGAACCGCTGTTATAGAAGGAAAAGTATCCGATTTGTCCTATTTGCTGTAGTCACTTGCTACCGGCATGGTTTGGGAAGCTCGCCGGCGTTTTGTGAGCAAAACGTCATCAAAATCCCGCTAGTAATTTTAAAACACTGCAACGAAAATGCTAATAAACATGTTTTACCAAGCTCTGGTGGACGTTGTACCTAGTCGGAATATATTAGACAAAAAACATTTTTGACGTGCAGTTTTTGCTTCATGCCATGAACGTCACCATTTCCGCCAGTGAGTGCAGAGCAGGCACCTCTGTGAATCAGCCCGTGACGTCGCTGCCTCGCTGTTAGCTCTCCAGGTCCCGATGCCGCCCTCTCCTGGCCAGCCGATGACGTCACCCCGCTAACGTGTGACGTCATGTCTCGTGTCTCGCAGTGGCTCTGTTCCGAAAGGGCGTGCGTGCGGTACAGATGGTCGGACGAGCAAGTATGTATTGCCCTGAGCAGCCTGCCCCCCATTCTGTCCGCCACAGCTGTCTGGCTGTGCCTCGCTTTCTCGCTCTCTCGCTGTCTCTCTCTGCCTCTTGCCGCTGGAGTTGCAACTTTTCTCCGCAACGGGCCACTGACCCGACCGACTCGGGTTAAGTTTCACTCTTTTCTCTGTATTCGCTTGGCTTCCAAATGACTTGAGTTGCGTTCAGAAACTTACCCAGTCTGGCCAATGATCCGATTCCGGGAAATGTTGCACCTCCACTCGCTTCCCACGTGACCGACAGTCTCCGTGTACTGACACTCTCGGGATCAGCCTGCCGACACGGTGACCAGCGACCGGAGCACCGCCACGCCGGCTTACCAGCTGCCCGCCCGCCCAACACCAGCTCTTACGGCTGAAACACAGGCTTCGCGCAGCTCCGCGAGCTAGATGCCGGTGTCTATTCAAATGCTTTGAACGGAGGCTGCAACAACTGCACGATAAGCACGATGCGGGTAGAAAACATTGACTGATGAAATTACAATATGTATTTGAATAGGCACCGAGTCGCCTTCACGCAGCTGCGCGAAGACTGTGTTTCAGCCTTTATGTTGCTTAATCAGCTGCTGGCTTTTACGGTCTTAACATATGTTGCACATGTCCTAAACAATTAAAAAGGCTCCGATAACACTGTATCTAAGCGAAAGAAGTGCGAAAAACGGAATGGATTCACCCATTATTGCTATGCTAGCATTTTTCCCTTACGAAATGCTAGCAATACCAGTTATTTATTATTTTGCCCGAGAAAACATTAAGAGTTTTGAAAAGCCTGTGATAGGTAGGCATGTACCTACTTTAAGCGTTTCTGTCGAGTTTCCAGCTTTGGCTGAGTTTAAAGAGAGTGCTTTTTGTTTTGGAATGTCAAAAGTAGTTGTTAACGGAAAGAAACTCTTGGTTTGATTCTTGGATCAAATTAAATTCACAACATAAGTAGCTCTAAATTAATATATTCATCAAAAATGGCCATCCAGCGTTGAGAATAGCAAAACAGACGATTCTGTTCGGGTGCTGCTATCAGTGCTCACAATCAGTTTGGTCAAACTGCTTTTAGCCAGCGCTAGTGATTTTTGTGTGAAATCAGGGCTTAATCTTATAAACCGCGTAACCGAAGCACTAAGGTCTTTGACGCCGCAGTGTACCGTACGGTTATGTTTGACGTTAAAGACGGATTTCGTAGGTTTTGCCGCGTTATGAAATTAGGCCCTGGATCCATATTACGATACAAGCGATGTCTCTAGTAGTCGTAAGCCCTCTGAAAACGAGGCTATAATTGGTTTACTCCAGCCAAGTTTTTGGAGTATGTTGTAGACCTAGGCTGGTTAATCTTTGGTTAATTTTTGGCCTTTGGTTAATCTGGAGATATGAAGTCATGATTGACTTCTGAAAAAAAAATATTTTCCTTTGACCATTGTTTGGCAACCCGAGCGTACCTATGTCTGTTGTCTATTCACACGCACTTCCTTTGAAAGATTAAACATCAGACAACTTGATTTGCTAATACATCGGGTGTAGCTTTCACAAATAATTAGCTGTCCCATCAAGTCCCAGGAATGAGCAAATAAGAATGTAAATAAGATGTCTCCAAACTAGCCAACGTCTGACGTTCCTTCGTCTTAAAACTGTAGGTACAGCCCTCTTAGCTTCTATTAAATTTATTGGAGTCTATCAAATTAATTGGAGTGAACCATTCCCAACGGAGCATTGTTCCAGAATATCGGATACAGTAGATTTTCTGTCAGCAGCTATTAGATCTTTTGATCATTTAAAGGGACTCTGTCACTATATTTCAAAATGTGATATGGTACAGAGCAATTGCACCTTTTCCCGTTCTTTTCTCGAAATTCGCGGACAGTCGTCAAATATCATCGTTCAAAGTTGGATTTGATGCCATCAAATATGTTTGAAAAATGCGCCACCATTAAGACCTAAAATCATTGATTGCAGCATTGAACAGCATCTGTAAATATTCACAATGTTAGAGTAAGCTTTTTGTCAAAATGTGTATTGTCAAAAAACACATCATACCCTAATAAGCCTGATTTTAACCAATAATTCGCAGAAATCTTCTTTAGTGTTCTACAAGGCTACTTCAGTGTTCTAAAAGAACTACTATAGGAGCATTTTTTCTTAGGGCCGAGTTTTTCTTTTACCGTGGCCCGTGCTACCAAATCTTGCTTACTTTTCAAAGGGCAGCTGTGGATATAAGGAGTACGAAAATGCCTCTACCGGGCCCAATATGCCTTCTCAGCGCTTCCATATTTATAAAGTGGTGTGATCAGTGCTCAACTTCCTGATCGGATCGCTCCTCCCGGGCAATATCCTATCTGCGAGACTTCTCAAAACGACACGCTTGTTATCACCCGCCTTCCAAACTACTCCTGAGTGACTGCGGAAAGATCTGACACGGAATACCCGACATGGATCCCCTGCATAAAATACTCTACAAGGATCCCCTGCACAAAATACCCTACACTACTTGATGTGCATTGGTATCACGCCGCAATGCCAGGCTAAAATACTATGGCCAATCGGGCAGCCTGCGTGTATTCTCCGGCTATTCCCCGCTGACCGGTGGGGCCACCGCTCTGTGTTAGGTGTTCTCTCTCTCTCTCGCACACTGCTCGTTCTGCTGTCGTCGTACCGATGACGTCCCTCTGACACGACTTCTGCCCTTCTCTGTGGCCCACTCGCTAGCTTGAAGTCTACTGCCTCCATGTACTGGATGTACCCCGCTGTGTTTCAGTAGTCGGTTTCTCTCTCGCTGGGTGTCGGGTGTCGGCCTAGAGTTGGATATTGTACGTAGTAGACACCGTCTCAGTCTATTGCAGCCTTCAGCTTAGCTACGCCATGTTGTGTGGGGATCGTAACGCAGGCGCCAGACTCCGAACACCCTCGCGAGCTCTCGGGCCGCGCCCTCTGACCTGCAGAGTGGTGGTTTGAGAGGGCCCCGCCCACCGTCTTATCTACAGCTTTTATTGAAAACATTATATAGCAAAAGGTGCAACTGGTGCATGATACAATGTATTCTTACAATGTATAATCGCACACGGCTTACACGTTGCTTACACTCATCTTTTGTGCTGAAAATACCTTTTCGGTGTGAACGAAATACGCTCCATTTTCTTCTGCATGCTCTTGTATTTGCATGTTTGAGTGTTTTAACTTTCCAGTGTTGTATCGTGTTGTATTTAGTGCCAACATTTAATTTCATATTTGTTATAAACTTGTGTGCAAATTTAATGTATATAAAATGAAGAAACCACTCTTGTATTTCATGCTCAATAAGAATAGGTATGAGTGTCATGCTTTATTAAACAATGCACTTTAAGACGACACATTGTCGTATATTTTCCTTCTGAAAATATTTGTTTCATAAATCACATCCGTTAAAAATCGTAATATTTTTTTAGTCGATGAATTCAAGCAGCTTTTTCACTAGTTTAAACGTGTCATACGATACTCACTTTCTGAAACGATGCTCACTTTGTATTGTGTAACTTCACATAATTGTATTGCAACATTCGATTATGGATGCATTGTTGGTGGCCGTTTTGAACGGTGCCACTGTGTCGCGTGTTTTTAGTGTTGAACTGCTCTCTCTCTCTGAGAAGCAGGCAAGTCGTGTCATGTGTACTGTTCAGAACCGTTTTAGTACCACTGCTGCCACCATATCCACACCGTTGTCACCGAAAGACAATAGAGTATGCAAGACATGCGGAATGCGAAAATGTTTGCCTTCACATCCAAAACGATAAATTTGTTTTAATGTTTTGCGCTCATTATTCTTTAATCCCTTCGTTAAAACACTGTATACGTGTCACTTTCACGCCACGAACTGGAACTTAATATTTCGAAATATCACCGCCCGTGTCTGTCTCGCAACTGCCACTCTGCTCTCCGCCGTGTGTGTGTGTGTGTGTGTGCGTGCGTGCGTGCGTGCGTGCGTGCGTGCGTGCGTGCGTGCGTGGGTGCGTGCGTGCGTATGCATTAACTCAACCATGCTCCCCGCCGTACTGAATTCCTGCTCTCTGTCGTGGTTAAGCCGAAAAGCCGGACTCCAACGGTTGTAAGTGTCGCTCTCTCTCTCTCTCTGCGAGTCTCTCTCTCGGACCTCGCTTTCTTAGTTTGCTCGAGCGAGTCCTCCGTTTGCCCTGCGCTAGAGCGACTCGCGTCCTGAGCCGCGGCGCGACGCTGATTGGCTGGCGGCGCGCTGACAGTAGCTGACGGAATGCGCTGCCGAACACGAGTCTAGATAGATAGCCGGAATGGGCCCCGTCTGCCAGTCGATGGTCATGCTTCGGTAGATAGCTGGTGCCGGGGATAAACGCAGTAGCCGGACTGAAAAGACCCGTCGCCGGTCAATAAATGGGACTAAGGGAAGTAGTGCAGTAGCAGGTACTTGCATTCTTTTTCGTCTAAAATTGTATGGCCGAGGGGCACCAGCCACTGATTTTGCTTGTTGGCGATTGTATTGTTCAGATCGTCAAAATTTACATTTTGTAGTTATCTGCCTCGGTCCCTACTGCCTATGCATTAAATTAATTATGACAGTTATAATTGTATCGATAATTTCCTGCGATCCGAACACCCCTTATAATTTAGAGTCACGCTATTACCTCGGCCTCAGTGTATATATATATATATAGGTGTGTATTATTATATTTCTGCTGTACATATTGTCGCGCGTAGCCACCCTGTATAACTAGCCACCGACTGTACTGAGGACTTGGCCGACACACTCGCCCCGCGTCACTGGATTTCTGGTGTGACGTCACTGGATTGTGGCCGGCGTATTCCACTCGGTCTGTGTCACCCTGCCGACATGAGCGGGCCGATCCCAGAGGAGCTCAGAGGAAAGAGCGATGTCCGCGCATAGGGCATGTCCCTCTAAACGGGCGCTAATGCAGAGATGGGCCAGGGCGGCATCTCACTGATCGCACCTACGTTTAAGTAAATGAAAAGTAAGGTCCAGAATTTTACAATTGATGTTGCAAATAATATAAACTGCATAATATCCAAAGTTGTGTTCGATAAAGTTGCAGTCTGTTATGCAATGGCTATCTTCACGTTTACAATTAAGAAACACAAGATTGTTGCTATCGACTTTAACTTGCAGTCACTTCACCTATGTTGCTGCCTATTTTGTGACGTAATACTTCAAATAAGACTGAGGGGAGACTTGGGCACATGTGCACCTTGGCTTCTTTCGGGCTGGCTCTGGGCCGTAATCTCCAAGCAGCTTTCGCTGCTGAATCGGTTACTTTCTACACCTAAATTTATGCTCGCCCTCGTCTAGGCTGCGCCATCAAGGCAGGTGTATATAAAAAGCTCTGTTGCTCGGTGTGACGTAGCCGCCGACGTCAGCTGTCTGTTGGCCCTCCTCAGCGCGTCTGATCATTGCCGCTCATGTAGACAGGGTGACGACTGGCATGGAGTTTTCACTCAAATATTTCCTTTTCTACGTGATGTCTAACTACATGTACTTTAATTTCCTCTTGGATAAACTAGTGATTTGTATGGATAGCATAGGTCATCCATAGGCGCTGTTCAAATATTGTTTCTATCATTTGGAACTGAAATTAATTTAGGATTTCAACTAGTTGGTTGGTAAATTTAGCATTATATTGGTGATCAAAGCCTTTTTCGCATTTGATGAGTTAATTACATAAAGCATGACGTGATGTGATCATCATTATAAGGCGAAATAGCATTTGTGATGCCTTTGTATGAGTAGATGAACATGACCTAGTTTTTTTGTCCTATCCAGTTTCAAAGTCAATTAACAAAATAGATTGGCTTTCGATACCTAAATTTTGCTAAATGTTTGGATCTAGTTTACTTAATATGCTCTAATGCGGTGTTCCTCCCAATTGAAAGAACAAAGTATTCCTTAAACAATGCATTTTTTATGATGATCTTAGATTTACGTGTAACAGCGTTGGCAATTGAGGTGTCACTGTATATTCTGCACCAAAGTCGGATGATGTTTATTCGTTGAAAATTATTTTTACGCTGTGCAGTTGATAACTGGTAAGTTTAGCATAGTACCTAGATAATTCCCCGCCTGCAGTCAGCGTAACATTTAGTCAAATAGATTAATGTCGCATGTGTTCGATTATTTTAGTGACGCCAGCCATGGCGCCTTCTTTCTATTTCACAATAGTTGTTTATCCATGTTCTGATTGCCCATTATAAGTGTTTGATGTTCTTATTATTCACTATCATCTACTAATGAAATATCTTATGATGCGAGTACGCATCATGTAATTTCATAAGTTATTCGAACTCAGGAGGCACTCGATAGCCTCTGGGGGACCATCATCTCCACCGACGAGGCATCCGTGTTCTGGACGGTGTAGTCCTCTAGCTCAGACCAGAGACTATGCAACAAGAACACACAGGAGCAGTGGCCTGAAATCCAACCCTCATAATACATGTGACCTGTGATTACATGTAATGAGATGTGTTGAGCTTTAGTGATCTATGTCGACCTTGTATAACCTGTGTGATCTTTGGTGACCTGTGGTGACCTTTGGTAACCTATGGTGACTTATGGTGACCTGTGATGATGTTTGGTGACCTATGTTGACCTGTAATGACATGTGAGGACCTGTGATAACCTATGATCGCCTGTAGTGACCTGTGGTGCCCTTTGACGACCTTTGGTGACTTTTGATGACCTGCGATGATGTTTGGTGACCTATGTTGACCTGTAATGACCTGTAATGACCTGTGGTGACCTTGTAATGACCTATAAAAACCTGTGGTGACCTGTGATGACCTGTGGTGACCTATAATGACCTGTGGTGACCGGTGACCCTGTGGTGACCTGTGGTGACCTGTGATGACCTGTGGTGACCTAAAGTGACCTGTGGTGACCTATAGTGACCTGTGGTGACCTGTGGTGACCTGTGATGGCCTATGGTGACCTATAGTGACCTGTGGTGACCTGTGGTGACCTGCGATGACCTGTGGTGATCCGTGGTGACCTGTAATGACCTGTAATGACCTGTGATGACCTGTAATGACCTGTAATGACCTGTGATGACCTGTAATGACCTGTGGTGAACTGTAATGACTTGTGATGACCTGTAATGACCTGTAATGACCTGTGATGACCTATAATGACCTGTGGTGACCTGTGATGACCTATAGTGACCTGTGGTGACCTGTGGTGACCTGTAATGACCTGTGGTGACCTGTGATGACCTATAGTGACCTGTGGTGACCTGTAATGACCTGTAATGACCTGTGATGACCTGTAATGACCTGTAATGACCTGTAATGACCTGTAATGACTTGTGATGACCTGTAATGACCTGTAATGACCTGTGATGACCTATAATGACCTGTGGTGACCTGTGAT
>JARBER010165495.1:0-16474 GCA_030265075.1 Balanus glandula
GTCACAGGTCAGGTCACAGGTCAGGTCACAGGTCAGGTCACAGGTCAGGTCACAGGTCAGGTCACAGGTCAGGTCACCGGTTAGATCACAGATTAGGTCACAGGTCAGGTCACAGGTCACAGGTCACAGGTCAGGTCACAGGTCAGGTCACAGGTCAGGTCACAGGTCAGGTCACAGGTCTGGTGACAACTGACAACTGAGGTAACAGGTCAGGTGACAAATCGGGTCACAGCTCAGGTGATAACTCATTTGGACAGGCCATGTGCCAGATAAGATGACAGTGAGGTCAATGGTAAAATCACAGGTCAGGTTACACGTCAGGTCACAGGTCAGGTAACTAGTCAGGTCACAGGTCAGGTTACAGGGTAGGTCACAGGTCTAGTCACGGGCCAGGTCACAAGCTAAATCATATGTCAGGTCACAGTCAGGACAAAAGTCTGGTCCAGGTCATGTCACATGTCAAGTCACAGGTCAGATCACAGGTCAATTCACAGGTCAAGTCACAGGTCAGGTCACATGTCAGTTCGTATAACGCCGAACGTCACATCAGCAGCTCTCACATAGCAACTGATTAGCATATTCTGCTCCCACACATTCTGGTGGAGCGCTACTTTTTGTTAAACGGCGATAATCATCCAAGCACACACCACACCACACCCATTGTGATGGAAGCTGCTGGGCTGTGAAAAGAAGTGGTGGGAACATCCTCGTCATGGTTTACACAGGGCCAGTGTTTGAGGTTACCGGGAAAGGGTAACAGCTTAAGCTAGTCCGGTGCTTCACACATAATTTACACATCATGAATGGTGGCAAAAATGAACTAACTACATTTCCATTAACCTTTAACAATTTAGCTTGAGGCTTGCATGATTGCTTCTTTACATAGCCTAGTCCACCATTGGCTGGGGGGATGGCACCTCAACTCAGGCTTTTTCGCTCTTTCTCAAAAAACGAGCAAAAGTATCAACGCAATGTCTGCAAGTACCTTGTCTTACATCAATTTAACATCCTGTGTGCAAAATTGTTTCCATTTCGCTAAATTGTTTAGATATAGCAAATTTCATGACGCCACTACACGGGATTTTGGACCAAAAACGAGTGAAGTTTTAACGGACCGTAGCATGAAATCTTTGAAACAAAACAGAACTCGTAACCATAAAAAATTGCAAATATCAAGGGCTGCAACATCAAAGTCTTGGAATTTCAAAAATGTTAGTTAATGCCCCCTACCCCTCCCCCACAAATTACAAACATATGTTTAAAATTGCTGCAAATTTCAGAATTTTCATAATAAAAAACGATATATTTGTCAGATAACCAAATACGAGCAACCCCTAAACCAAGCTGCAAAGCAATGCCTCTTTATACGAGTATGCCTGAGTTATGGGTCCATGAGCTTATGACATTATGACGTCAATTTTAACAAACAACTTTTTTAAACTTTTTTACCAGATATGGCAAAACAAACACCCTCACGGTATTTCTGGGACAAATTACAACTTTAAACATGCTATTATTAAATGTAATCGATTAAAAAAATGACCTAATTTAGTCTCATTTAAACTGACATTGACCCTTTATTGTAAAAGAATCAAAAGGACTGTTACTATCGAATTCGACGTGTAAAACGACCATATAACATTTATCGCATGACTTTCGTAGACCTTTTACCTACAGTGACTTTTTGTGACCTGGTCTTGACCTTCAGGCTTGATCTTTGCTTAAAATCTAATTTTTGCTTAGTGCTGGGGATTCACTATGCCTTTGGAGTTGTATGATAATAGCTATATTCCTACGCTTTGAACGGAGAGGAGTGGTCGAAAAATTAAATGTCTCAGTTATGACCCTTGACTTGACCGTCACCTGACATTTGGCCTTAGGTTGACAATGTTAAGTACGCCTTAAGCTTTTCTCGTTAAGAGCTTTCGATTTACGTATTGTGCGTCGCGCTGCGGTTATTGGTTCGGAAGATATGGTGTGTGGGGGAGCAAAAAACGCCCCCGTCCCCAGCCAATTGAGTTCGGCTAAGACCCTAGCCCACCCATTCCTGGATAACTGTGACGAGTACACACAACAGCAGCATACGATGGTCGTAAGTAAATTAATAATGATTTGTGATCGCAGACTACATGGACCAATATTCTAGAGTGACATTCACAGCACATCAGAGTTCGGTAGAGCACCTAATTGTCCTGGCTCACCTTTGTACTGGCTGTGGGATGGAGAGTGTGGTGCGACACAGTGACCTTCTTTCGGCGTCATCATCAGTTCTATGTTGAACTGAAATATAACAATAGGGTCTTAGTTAAAAATTTCGTAACCTTAAATATGACCATCGCATGTTATCATCGTTTGATATCACCATAATTCGCAATCTATGGTACATAGGACGGTCTGCCCTCGGCAATGCCGCCATTTCATCAGTAAATGTGTGATAGACACGCAACATATGTAGAACACACTAGTGCTAGCTCGTACGCTCTGCTGGTCGTTTACAGGTTAAGTGGTGATGCAAGCCAGTGATAGGAAAATAGTTAATTAGGGATTCATAACCCGTTCTACCCGTGGTACACTCGTACCTATTATGTGTTTTTGCACCCGCCATACATCCGGTATACTCGTCAAAAATAACGGGTGCCTGATATGCACCCGTGCAACCAGAGGCATCCCTGTTGAAGAAGTAATAAACTCATTATAACCGGTACACACAACTGTCATGCCCATTGCACACCTATCACACCCGTGAAAACTACAACCGCGTTAGTGTATATAGTCATTTAGATAAAGCCGTACCGTACTTCGATGGTCTTCGTTTCGAATTAATACCGTAGTTGCTTATCATTGAATGTGCCACTGTAGTAGCCGTGATCGGATCTGATTGGCCTTCCACTGTCATGAGGCGATTAAAAAAATATATACCAACCCGTTTTTCGGTAAAGCTTTACTTTATACCTCCTTTTACCATCTTGCTGCTATTTACGTTAGTAATATAATACAACTTTGTCCAAAACTGCACTACTCAAAGCTGTCCAAAACTAGGTTCCAAATACGTTCATAGAACACTGGTTCAAAACCAAATGAGTTTCTAATCCTCGAAATCCTCAAAGTTGCATACCATAGCACGCGCTCATTTGTGTGTTGTGTTGTGTTTTAAAGTTTTGTTACAGACTGGAGACAGTCTTCAAATAGTAATATAGATAAAGGTAGCCGTCCACTACACACACGCCCAATCGCCAAACGGCAGAATTTAACATTAGAGCCTATGGGAAGTCAGCTGATTCAAGCCTAATTTTCCTAGTCCGAATCCGAGGGTGGCATGCTGCGTTTAGCACGTCCTCTATTGGCTCTAATGTTAAATTCTGCCGTTCGGCGATTATACGCCAAACGCGCCGAACGCAGTGGACGGCCACCTTAACAGCTATTAGAAAACAGGAAATCCCGAACAGACGGCTAAAACTATTATCGTTTACATGAACAGTTTTAATATGTGGTTTCCCTGTGTCCGAAGAATTTCCAGTCCAAAACCAGTATTTCAACCGACTGTGACCACCCTAAACCGATCAGGACACAGTTGCAAAAAGACAACATTTTTGGTGGTAAGACAAAACGACCATTGTACACTGTTCCCATGACATGCGTTTGTTGCCGGGCTATATATAACCACGATGAACGAACATATGTCTATTGTAAGCTATTCGCCGATCACTGATCAGTGTATGAACACCATACATTGTGAGGGCGGGAAGGGGCGAGTAGGTATGTGGTTACAAACCTCACTTGTCCGCCTGCCGGCCAGTGAAGGTGAAAACTTCCCACACTGCGCCACGAATGCCCGAATTAGCATAATACCGCGCCGGCGGCCGGCCGCGCCGAAAGTGTCGACACTCAGCCAGGGCCGCCCCCGCCGGCAGCCGAGATCTCATAGCCGCCCCAAATGAGGGCCGAGCTGCGCTGGCGGCCAGTCCCGGCGAGCCGTCCTGACCGTGTCTGCCCAGGCGCTGTGGACGGTGATGGGCCGCCTTTCCGGCCGGGGGAGCACGGTGATGGCGTGACGCCCATCACACGCGGAGGGACACTCCCTCAGCTGGTATGGTGTTGATGCGGTAACACCGCCGGTGTGTCGTCCGGCGGCGCGGTGTGGGTCCGAGGCGTCGCCACGATGCAGGGCGGTGTATCACGGCGTGAGACAAGAGCTTGTGTCGTGGTGTCTGGTCTGTGTTTCCATTGCGTGGTGCATCATTCCACTTGTAGTCGCGAGGCTAGTTCTTGCAGACATGTAGAGGTAAGTCATTGTTCGCCCTTAACATACCGGAAGGACTAAAAGCAGAATGCTGGACTGTCATGAGGTGTTATTGGTCCACCCGCACGGCGGTCTTAACGAGCCATCAGCCTTCGTGCAGATCATAATATAACACCCGCTGGCGTGTGTATCGGTTGTTGACTGTGTATTCTGGGAGTTCCGGATGTGTCGGAAGTTTTGGGACGTTCCGGGGTGGTGCTGGATCCCACGCCTACCGCTGAGCCGCCCCCCGCACCTCCCCACACGGAACCCACAGCTATCCACACGGAACCCACTGTAATGCCGCCCACCCGGCCCCGCAAAGCCGACCAGCCCGAGCCGATTAGTGGCCGCAGAAACCACGGGCGGTCCCCGCGAGCCAGAGCGCTGGACATGACTGGGCGGTGGGCACGTGTGGTGCTCTCCGCAGATCATGTCGGATCATGACGAGTCCTGCTAGATGACGGAGTATCCACGATGGTTGGGGCGACTGACCGTAGGTGTTACGTGAGGGGAGAAGACTGACCGACCGACTGCGATGTGGTGTGTAGGAATGACTGACCGACTTACTGACCGACTGACTTACCATGGTGCGGCTGTGACTGACTGACTGACTGATGGTGTCCCGTGGACTGACCGTGATGAGAGCCGCCCCCGGTGCGGCTGTGACTGACTGACTGACTGATGGTGTCTCGTGGACTGACCGTGATGAGAGCCGACCCCGGTGCGGCTGGAGGCGTTGGATCTCTTGCTCGATGACCGACTGAAGCTGGGAGGAGGACGCCGATGCAGGCTCGCCTCCCTCTGAGCCTCCTTCTCCGTCCGACCGCTGAAACAGCACATAAAAACTCTGTCAAGTGGCCAGCGAATCACTTTCAACCAATGAAAGCAGCACATATTCCTTCAAGTGACCAGTGCGCACGGGTGACTGAAGTGTGAAGAAATACGACCTGCATCCCTTCATAAACAATGTAACAGAGCTTGAAAACAATGAAATTGATCATTGTTTATACTCGAAACTCCCAATATAATAGCACTGCTTCACCTAAGTTCCCTGTTATGTAATTTGTGTGTAGCTGCTATGCAAATCAGTGTGTTCTTATACCGTGTGGGTGTGGCCGCTTTATAGCGTTAGCGTCGCTCTGTGTTCGACTGAAGGACATTCGCATTAGGTGAATAGGCCTGTAAATAGGCCTGTATATAGGCCTCGGTGAATAGGCCTGTAATGATGCTGCGAAGCACATCGCTTATTAGGCTTTGAACTATGTAAATCACAAACCTTGATTATGTTTGGTCTGTGTAGCCATCAATGTCTTACTTATAGCCGCACGGCAGTTCCTAGATCTGTCGCCCTTTTGTTAAGTGAGCAGGCTGTGCCGCAATGACCTTTCGTCATGCGGTGCAGTCTACCATTTACTTTTATGCGTCTAACACCATGGTGCAGTCTCCAGATGTATTAAGTGAGCAGGTTGTGCCGCAATGCTATTTCGTCATCCGGTGCAGTCTACCATTTACTATTATACGTCTAGCACCATGGTGCAGTCTCCAGATGTTTTATTTCTGATGTATACTGATGTGGTCCCGGAAATATACGTAGTCTGTGCCGCAATGTATTATTTTCGGCACAGTAGGTACTTACAACATATTTGATTGTAGTTAGCACCAAGTTGCGCAATAAAGTCTACCCGGGCGGTACGTGCTAATAAAATCGGAACCGTCACGTAAAGATGGCCGTCCACTGTACTTGCCTAATCGCCTGACGGCAGAATTTAACATAGGAGCCTCTCTGGAACGCGGTAAACGCGAGTAGGCGTGAATCAGCTGACTTTGCATAGGATTCCATGTTTAATTCTGCCGTTAGGCGACTGCGCGAGTGCAGTGGGCGGCCGCCTTCAGGGGTCAAAACTATAGATCCCACCGAGGCCGCAACATCTTAACAGTACCACCTGTAGGACCTCCCTACCAGACTGATGTGATGGAGCAGCACACCATGCTGGCTGCAGCGGCGGCAGTCCCGCTGCCAGTGCCCCTCAGCATCTCCACCGTCCGATCATCTCCCGCCAGCCCACCTGCCCCGTACACCGTGCACCCTGCACCCTGCACCGTGCACATCCCGCTGCTGCACAGTGCACACAGTGCACCGCCGGCGTTCGTGCTGTCCTTCCACGTTCGTGGAGCGAGGCGGCCGCGGGGCACAATCTAACCACCCCCCCCCCGGCGGTGGGGATGTGGGGAGGCCGCCGTACTTTGAACGCCATGGTGACATTGAAGACGACACGTGGCAAACAATGCGGCACTGTAAGTGTAGTGTGTTTACCGGTTTCATGGCAGTTCATGGTAGACAGGAACAGGACTTCGCGAGGTGGGAGGGCTGGGACGGGCTGGGATGGGATGGGAAGCGGTGGGACGGGGGCTGGGATGGGGTAAGATAGGGTGAGACGGGATAGGAAAGGGAAGGACGGGATGGGATAGTGTGATACGGGGTGGGATCTGGGGCAACGTGACCTGCCTTGTAACCAAGCTCTGCTTTGTCGCTGAAGCAAGCAAACACGCCGCTCGCGAATCACGTGGGGATCTTCCGGCGCCGGGGCGATTCGCCGGTTGCACACAAATCGTTCGAGGACATTAACGTTCCTGGCCGTCATAAAAAGGGTGCCGCTGGAAACCGGCCTGGGGTGAAGCTGCAGAAGCAGGCGCGCGCCGCTTCTGCCGCGGCCGTCTTTCGTTCCGGTCTGGAGCAGGCAGTGGGTTTTACGACTGGCGGGACCGGCCACTGGAGTTCCACCGACAGCCGGCAGCGGACAGCGATGCCCCGGGGCCAGCTGATCTGACGTCATCACCGTCACCGCTTTGGTCGTCAGCGCTGGCTTCAAGCACTCCGCCACGTAGAAGCATCCTACTCACACCAGCAAAAAGGTGATGACTGCTGGTGTATAGAGAAAGCGCGAACAGCACAGGATCGTTAGCTGCGCTCGTTATGCTGATAACTCGCAGACACCAATAGGTTTGGCGTTAGTAAATTAGATTTCCTGAATCTCTTACGTCACACCTGTAGCCAGCAGCTCACAAAATGGAAACGAATCACGTAATTTACGAGTATGGATGAGTCGGTACGCATTTGGAATGTGCAGAGGCGAGTTGGTTTCTCTTTACGATCAGCGCGTAGCGTACACGGCTGTGAGTTACGCACGCAGTGTAACAGGAGAGCGCAGATTTTAGCCGGATAATGCTCGCTATTCAGACGATTGCACGGTGTACATGCTTTGATGCCCATAATATGCGCCATCACTCGATGGCGGAGCCGATAATAGGTACGCGCTTGCTATAGCTGAAAGAAAGACGTAGACTCCGTGCAGCCAGTGGCGGGGTGGAACAGTGGCGGTGATGGTGACCGAAGAATGGGACCGTGATGACCGAGGAATGGGACTGTGATGAACGAGGAATGGGACTGTGATGACCGAGGAATGAGACCGGGGTGACCGAAGGATGGGACCGTGGTAACCACCGAGGAATGGGACCGTGGTGACCGATGAATGAGACCGTGGTGACCGATGAATGAGACCGTGGTGACCGAGGAATGAGACCGGGGTGACCGAGGAAAGAGACCTTGGTAACCAAGGGATGGGACCTTGGTGACTGAGGAATGGGACCGTGGTGACCGAGGCATGAGACCGGGGTGACCGAGGAAAGAGACTGTGGTAACCAAGGAATGAGACTGGGGTGACAGAAGGATGGGACTGTGGTAACCAAGGAATGGGACCGTGGTGACCGAGGCATGAAACCGGGGTGACCGATGAATGAGACCGTGGTGACCAAGGAATGGGACCTTGGTGACCAAGGAATGGCACCGTGGTGACCGAGGAATGGGACTGTGATGACCGAACAATGAGACCGGGGTAACCGAAGGATGGGACCGTGGTAACCACCAAGGAATGGGACCGTGGTGACCGATGAATGAGACCGTGGTGACCAAGGAATGAGACCGGTGTGATCGAAGGATGGGACTGTGGTAACCAAGGGATGGGACCGTGGTGACCGAGGAATGGGACCGTGGTGGCCGAGGCATGAGACCGGGGTGACCGAGGAATGAGACTGTGGTAACCAAGGAATGGGACCGTGGTGACCAATGAATGAGACTGTGATAGCCGAAGAAAGAGACCGTGGTAGCCAAGGAATGAAACCGTGGTGACCGAGGAATGGGAACCGTGGTAGCCGAGGAATGGGACCGTGGTGACCGAGAAATCGGACCGTGAAATGTTTCAGTGATGATGGTAATTTTTGTTTGCGTGGCCCTGGGCTCTTTTGTCGTAAGTGAGGAAAGGAAACTTATCTTCACTATCGTATGAATTCCCGCATGGTGAATATCTAGAAACCGAAAGGCGTTGTTTTGTGTAAGCCTGAGTGAAGGAGCATCCTCCAAGTCTCACCAAATACCTTCACTTTGTATTTTATCTAAATTAGTTTACTTTTTATTCGGTGATGTGTTTTGGTCCAGTTGGCTCGGTTACGGGCTCTCTGACCACACCTGCATCACTGAGTGCTGACTTGGTATGGTCTCCTGTATTTAAACCGTAGCATATTGTAGAGCGCTATCTCTGCGTGCTCTCATCTGTATCTGAACCGTGACCCTATATTGCTAACTCCATGTCTCTCACCTGTATCTGAACCGTGACCCTATATTGCTGAATCCATGTCTCTCACCTGTATCTGAACCGTGACCCTATATTGCTAACTCCATGTCTCTCACCTGTATCTGAGCCGTGACCCTATATTGCTAACTCCGTGTGCTCTCACCTGTATCTGAACCGTGACCCTATGGAGAGCGACTTGCCACCGGCCGGGTGGCTGACTTGTACTAGACGGAAAAAGCTGTGGTGTTCCACACAGCACTTCCACAGGTGTTTGCATGCGTCTTTTGACGGCGTCTCGAACCCGTACGTATTTTCTTCGTTCTGAGAAACGCAGTGAAAGCCATAAATCACCATATTTTCTAGTGGAAACTTTAAAAATTAATACATAGCTCGATAATTGTGTTTCCGGCACGGTAATGTGCTTATATTACTTGCATTTATTCCCGTAAGAGTGTTTTATTCCCGGGAGCGTGTTTTAATGAGGAAGATTACTAAAAGAAACTCTGTTAATATTAAATTGCTTGACTTAATGTGCATTATATATAATAGGTTAACAGCTAAATTTAATAACTAATGACATTGCTACACAAACTAAGATAATTTGTTTTCTTCAAAACTCGATAATAAAACGTAACGGCTTATGGGTGTGTGTGGGTTGAAGACAATCGCTATGTAACAAAACCAACTGAATTTAAAGTCCCTTCGCTCAAGAATTGGTTAACAAAGAAAATTACTCACGTTTTTGTCTCGTACACGAAGCATGAAGTATTTGCCTTTGAAGTGTACTTTTGATATCCGGGGCCTGTGAAGAAATAAAAATAACTTAAAGAAATGCATGTTGATCTGGGTGGTAGCCATTGTAGATAGTGTCAGTGGTCGATAAAGCGACAAAAATATGCGAGCACAATGCAGCTTCGCAACTTTGTTTACTTGTATAAGCTAAAGACGAATAAGCTTGAAGCTGACAAGAAGGAAACGGGGAAATACTTCAATGATTGAATCACATTCTATGCAGGTCTTTTACTCCGTTTTCACAGCAAGGCCGATAAAAACCAAGCCAGCACAAGCAGACCATCCCGATGACGGACTTTCTTGAAAGAAATAGCCTGCATGACGAACTAACAACAGCAATGCGGACACAAGGACACAGCGGGTCGCATACCAGCTTTATGACGGGCATTGAGCTCGTACCAGAAATAGTTGCTGACTTTGACTTTGCCGCGGAGGACGATCACCCCGGCAGGCGTCAGGCCGATGAAGTATTCTGTATGATCCTCACCCTGGAAAGATAATCAACTTCAGTCAGGCGAGCGAGTGAAACTTGAGCCCATCGGAAAGTGAAATATTCAAAGATAAAAAAGATGGAAACTTTTTTAAAGGAGAAAGATAGGAAATGTATAATCAAGTACTTACCCTCAATCTCGCACTCTATGTGCCGTAAAAAATAAACAAACTTGTATTCAAATTAAAAGTGGCGGACGGTGACTAAAGCAGACACTACTTATTATCTTACAGTTTCCTCATGTTTGTGCTAAGCATACATGCCAAGACCACTGGCTAGATCGCCAGGAATGTCCTCGTCTCCTCACGACACGTGACTCGTCTTTACCACCCATCATGAACAACACCACGGGGCCTGTATCATAAGCCCACTACGCCGTGACCTCTTCGCACTCACCAGCACCGGATGCAGGTCGACCCCGTACATCTCCAGCCAGCGGACCTTCTCCAGATAGTTGAACTCCACGACGGATGGCACTCGGCCCCTGCCGGACGCAATCACGACCCATGTCACGCCACGCCCCGCGTCACATGCAGGCTGTGTATCGTCGTACCAGCGTCACATTACAGCGCCCCGCTGACACTCCCTCCGACACACTGTGGAGACATGCTGTCTCGGATGTCGGCAGTGGGGTGCTACCGGATGAATAAAACAGTAAAACACAGGAGCGTTGCACCTGGGAGAGATACGCCGCATGAACCACCGTTTGAACATGAATTGCAATAATCATTCAGCAATACTGAAAGCGTTCTTGCAAGTCACCACTGAGCACAAGTGGACGCGGATGAATCTGAACAACGTGCAGCCGAAGCCGATGTACTTACACGAGTGTTCTGTGGTATTCCACTATGTTCTCTTCCAGCGTGGGCGTCATGTTGGGAAAGAGACGGAACTCGTGCACGTATCCGTCTGTGTGCCGCTTCGGGTCATAATCTCCTAGTTCGGCTGAGGAAAGAGGCGAAGAATTGAAGCAAAAGTAAAAATAAGATGCACTAAGACCGCGAAATGCCGTTTCGTGCGATCTGAGTTACGATACCGCTCACACGCATAAAAATTGAAGACAGTGAAACGGTCCGACTGCACCTACGTCATCTGCGGGCGGATTCCGATGCCTGCACTTGGCCTCCTGATGGTGTATGTGATCATATACGTCCTGAGCACACTCCAGCTGCAGGTGCGAGCGCCGATCAGGCATGGCGAACCGACAGTGACATCACCAGACATACCTGTCACATGACGTCATCAGACCAATACGCCGTGTACGACAACGCGACGACATGATTGAATGCTCAAATGTTTCGCCTGGTGTACCGGCAGACCCAAACGGATAGGGCCGGGCGCAGTCATCACTGAGACCATGGATTACCAGACAAGAGCGAACAGTGGTACATACGCTCCATGCTCGAAGCATACGTCTTGACCAAAAAGGAATAATGATCGGTGGCAGGAGCGCCATAGTGTGGAAACAGTGGTGAATGTGTTGTCGACTTACACTGGATCACGAGAGCGCCCAGCTCTGCAGACAGCTCCGGTGTCACCGGCAGTCGTCCCTCCAGGACGTCCTGCTTGATTTGCAGGAAAAACTGGTACCTGGCGACGAACAGACGACATACAGTGACATGCATTCGCTCAGACATTGTCCCCAAACCATTGTCACGAACCTAGTTATTTGTATACAACAAGCAATTTTTGGGAAGCGTGTAACTAACTTTGATGCTTACATCGTTATTGGAACTAACAGGAATCGAGCCACCCGTTTCACCTAGTTTGGGAACCAGAAAGCTTCTTTCACTTATCCAAATTAATTTGCTTTGTCTAAAATGCGTGCTGTAGGTAGGTTTCCATGACCTAACACGCAACAGATGAGAAGCAAATTACGACACGCGCTGTCGGCCAAGTAACAACACGGTCAGGTTACGGTGACGGATGGCACATGCCGAGCCATCCACCACACGGCGCGTCCCATCAGGCACCACACGGCGCGTCTCCCGTCCCACCAGCCACCACACGGCGCGTCTCCCCGTCCCACCAGACACCGCACACAGTCTGCGCTCTCACCTGGTGATCTCCTCCAGGAGGCGGCACGGGTCGGCCGCGTAGAACTTGACGCAGAAGTAGAGCGTCAACGGCTCCGTACCTGCCAACGAGACGCAGTTGATGCTCACTTGCTGGACGCTCACTTCTTTAGTGGATCTCACTTGTGTGGCCTGTGGGTGTCTCATCTGTCACGTTGTCACATCTAACGTGCATGTCACAACGGTCGGGTATTTACATGCTGTTCAAAGCCACACTGGCAGGGCTCGCCTTAGCCTCACTGCGTTAAAACCCGTAGCTGTGTTGATGCAGGAACAAATAGGTACGTTTACTAAGAAATTAGAAACAATATACTGACGTCTGCCTGTTCACGAAAAAGCAACTCGTGACAATACACGGGTTCACGGTGAATGTTTGCGTTGTGAGGATAACTTCTTAAAATAATAACATTTTAAATGTTTTGGTAAACAAGGTTGAGGCTGCACTTTTACTTGCGACTTTTTTGCTAGAAATATTCCCATGGAGAACATTTCTAAAATCGCATGTAGAAGTTAATCCTGAAGCTTGTTTACCAAAACATGTTAAAATGTTATGATCATTTTTAAAAGTAGCCCTCACAACGCAAAAATCCATCGTGAAAATAGCTAATGCCAAGGAAATGCCAAGACCTGTCTAACTCCAGTCAGCCACACAGAGTCAAACCACAGCTTTAGGGAACCATGTTTGGTGTGAAGTTAAAACGGGAGCAGATGTAAGATTACACCTCGTTTGCCGGCAATCTGAGGAGATCATTGCCGCTGTGTAGGGCGTGCCCACGGGACTCGGTGGTTCTTTGGAGCTGAGTTTGGCCGCACGGCGCGGTTAATGACGACGAATTAGGCTCACCCCTCTATTTTGCAGACCGTGAGCAAATTTAAGCCGAGGCAATTTACATATCATATCAGGGTACAACAATGCCGTGCAGGACAGCAGGCAGTTTCGTGGGTTTCAAATGCCCTCTTCCTCGTTGCCTTAAGGCAGAGTAGCAGCGCCATAATTACCTAGATCAAAGGAGGCACTATAAGAAGGTAGCTATATGAGCAGCATACTTCCATGCAATTCGCTCCCAAAACAAATCGGAGCGATATTTGCCGAGACGACCAGAACACAGCAACGCTGCTAGTTGCGCAAGCGATATTAGAAACTTACGTAATCTGTGGTGCATACTTAGTGGCAAAGAGTATTAGGATAACATGCTGTAAAATCATACTACCGTTAACAATATTGCAAGAGAAAGTGAAATGATAATTTAAGTACACGGTTATATTATTCGGTTTTGCCACCATCGCTGGTTCCGTATATCAGGCGGGTGGGGCGCTGATCGGCGTCCGTCGGACCACCTTCAGCGCTGACGTCATACCGCACCATGAGCGGTCGTCACTCAACTTTTTCGGCCCTGATTGTCATTTATGGATGGCCGCCTGCAGTGTTGGCAGGGCGGCAATAAAAACCCGGCTGCCAGATCGCAGCGCTCGCTGAAAGGCGGCGCCTTTCATGTCCTGCGACACAAGCACGGAGCCGCCCCTTTCCCGGTCAAAAAACGCTCGCCGCTGTCAATGGCTATAGCCCACTCGCTTTGTTTTAGTGACGCCTAATCCCGTCATGCAAAGCTGACAGAGGTGGAAAATGTCGCAAGCTTCTGCACCATGGCAAGAGCATTTGAATGGCTGATATTGACTACCGATGATTAACCCTCAGAACGTATATTATCACCGGTAGCTTGGAGATGACCGCACGTTGGAGAGCTTTCAACGGATGGAAGTTACCATAAGTTATTTTTTCGTAGCATGAAACCAAAGGACACCGACAATGGCCGCAATGGCTGCAGTAGCGACTGGCTTTTCAATAGGACATGCAAAAGTAATAACTGAATTAAAACCATTGATGTTCTTGCTGGTTTCACAATCCCGGTAAGACGTGTGATTGGTAAACCGAGAAATTCCAGGGAATTACTGCTCAGATACTAGCTGTCGTCAGCCCTGGAGGGCTTAATCGTGTAGGCCGGGCACTTAACCACGACGGCTGACGACACGCCAAATATGTCGGATACTTGTGATGTCGAATACATGAATGAATGAATGGTTCAATAGTTCTCTTCAATTAAGTGACATTAGATATGCTATAAGTAGGGACAGATGCCCAATTAGCTACCCCCTTAGCGGGATGTAGCAGGATGTATGTATGTACCTCTTATTGCGTCAGTGCTATAGCTAGACGACAATAATAATATAATTGACACAACATTTTTAATGTAGCGATACATGCACAGTGCACAGTGCACACTCGTCTATATCCATTGCAACTTATCGTGATTTGCAATTTGATGAACCCTAGCAAAATTTGAAATAGGGAAATCATTCCTTTTCGCGACCACAAATAGGGCCATTGATATGTCAATTTTCATTTCACTAACAGAAACAGGTAATTAAAATGTTACATTTCGATACAACGATAAGCATCACAACGAAAAAGTTGTAGGTATCTGTGTGTCTAAATTCAACGGGGATTCCAGAATGTGTCCATTTTTCTAGATGTGGTGCCGCTGTCATCGAAAACCCCATTGAAAATAAACTGCTACATACTGACACAATGAATATTTTTTTACCACGGTCGCTAAAAGGGAGGACAGAAGCGAACAGGTCGCTTATAAGAAAGATAAGAAACTGGAACATTCCTCTAGAACGATATGAAGCCGGTTGGGTACGTGCTGTTTAAATATCAATAATTTCATAAAAAATATCAATAGTTAGTAAAATTTGATAAAAAATAAATGAAAAAAAAATTAAAAGGTTATTTGAGTTCCTCACATGATCAATTTATAAAACAGAGGCGTGTTGGAAATTGGAAGGAATCACTAATTTAATACGTTTCCCTAATGATGTAATAAGTTGACCAAGACGAGCAACAATCATGCCTTGTACTTACATTTCAGTTGTCGAACCACCTTCTTCTGTGGATCCAGCCAGTACTGAAAACAGAACAATGGCCGATTTTCAGATATATGTAACTTTATGTGAACGGGTAACGTTCGCAAATCATAGGCTCATTTACACACGACAAAATATGAATGGACATCATATGAAACATGCTTCACTGACCACTAGCCCGTTTTCTTAAACACATGCATTGGGTCGTTCTCCCATGTATCATCATAAGTTGAAGTTCGACATTGATCCGAAGTGCGGACACATCTATACACTGTTAAGTTATCCCGTAATCGGCTAGCACCACTCACCACCCGGCATCACAGTTCCCTGTTCCATCACGGGTCATCTACCAGCGCACGCTCGGGGTCAGGGTAGGTCAATGGCTGCCCGGGAGACCGCCGGCGCCGGCTTTATTACCCTCCGACCATTAGCCACTGGTCGCCCAAAACCCCATCGAGGCATACGTCAAAAGCGCAATCAGAAGATAACCGTGGCTAGGGCCCGGCCGGCCAAATTGCTCCCGTATTATCCGGCTTGCCCATTTAATTGGCGTCTGAGGGCGTTTTTCTCCGGCGAGGCGATCGGGTGAAAATTACGGCCGTTAGGTTTTTACGGAGCGGGGTCGGCGGGGCGACGGTGGCGGGTAGGGGGTGCGGGGAGGGGGTCCGGGCGGCGGCGGGGGCGGGGGCGGCGGCGGCGGCGGCGGCGGCGGGACACGGCCCTGGGTGGTCGGAGGGTGACGCCGGCCTGTTCCGCTGGCAGCTCGGTCTGATAGGGTGTTAGGCGCGCGTGACCAGCGGTCAGCCAAGGTGTTCTGGACTAGTGACGCTGCACCCCCCACCCCCTGCCCCGCCCCTCAGCCGCGCCGCTGTGGGGGGTCCCCGAGGATAGGCACCACTGACCACAACAATCCAATATCGGAATATCGATCAGAGGAGAGACGGAGGCATATGAAGAGAGTGGTTTTCACCGCTCGAGCCTAGTGGTGTATTTCTCTTTGCCCTGAATACTTAGCGAGGTTCCTCCAGCTCCGTATTAGAAGAACAATGACGGACAGGAGAAGAGACGATTGAAATGCGCACTTCAATCCCGGAGTGTACCTCAGCCTTGAGTGCACTACGGGTCCGAGGTAATGCAAGCTGGAAATCAGGTTACGCACGCTGGACTCATTGTCAGTATTGGATCACCGAGAGTGAAATCGGTGCCTTCGTCGTATGTGCCACGGAGAAAGTGGTCGTGGTCAATAGAAACCGGTTTAGGCAGCCGGGTTTCAGCTTACCTA
>JARBER010165606.1:0-24544 GCA_030265075.1 Balanus glandula
ACTCCCCCCCCCCCCCCCCAAAAAAAAACCAAAAAAAAACACCAAGAACAGAAAGTCAAGCCACCAGAAATTCAGTTTGTTTTTGTTTGTTCTTCCTTCGCACGTCGCACAATATGTACGCACGTCTTCTCACCTGTAAACCCAGTTTTCCTCCACTGGGCTGTTCCGTATAGGACGGCAGCCGTGGCACCCCCTGCCTCCCGGCCAATTTAACTTGCGAGGGTGTTACGCGGCCGCCCGAGTCGTTGCCAACTCGGGCGGTCGTTGCCTCTCGCGAGTCGCGATACTGCGCCAACGCGGCCGGCGGCTAGGCCGACCGTAACCCAGCCGGGCGAGATTTGTGTCTCTTTGACGAGCGGACGCGACGCGCCGTCCCGGCGGAGATGCGCAGAGTTGTGACGGCTTTACGGACTGCGGCAACTGGCGGGTAGAGTGACGCGTGCGTCAGCGAGCGATTCTCGGGAGCGCTGTTTGAGAGGTACTGGAATGGTCTTACTCTGGGATGATACCTAACTAACGTGCTTGTCGGGGTGGTGGCAGAGTTTCGGGCTAGTTCGTCGTCGGTACAATGCGGGACAGGAGAATCGTGAGGAAGCGGGTGGCGGTGAAATGTTAGTTTCCCATGTAAGCACGGGTTTTTGTTTCGCAAACATTGCTTAGGTAGCGTGCGAAATCGACTTCCAAAGACGGAAAACACACATGACCTCTTTTGTAACAAGAGTAGAAGTTACAAGAGTGGAAGGGCAGTTTTGTGTCCGCTCTGGAATGCAGTAGCGGTGAGCGTGGCGTGGTGTCGATTTTTGTGCCACCGTGCAGTGTTTGGAGCGGATCAGCGCGGCCGGTCCGTAGCGATAGCAGGAGATCGGACCGCGATACGCCACTGACGTCACTGCAGCTTCCTTGGACCGTCGTCTGCACGCACTGCGTGCACTGGTGCGGATTTAGTCGTTGGTCGTAAAGATTTCGTAGCGCGTGGCGGGGTCGCAGGTCGGAGCTCTTTGGAGTGGTCCAGCAGTACGGGATAGGACTGGATGCGGATTTGCAGACGGATGATTGGAGTCCTGGTATTAACGCTGTCGCCCCTCCACTTTAAGTTTCTCTCCCCTTTTCCCTGCCCCTCTCTCCCTCTCGTCGGGTAATTGAGTTAACGTATCAGCAGCTGCAGCGAGACTAAGCCGAAAGAAGGGCTTTCGTTGTCTGTTATTTTCTGTGATGTTCCATTAGCTGCAGATGAAGGGAGTCTTTGTGACGTTTTAACGTAAACATTGAGATTATTATCTGTTTTGGATGCGTCCAGAGTGAGATGTCTGGTAAACACGTCGCTATAAATGTATGTTGAATCCTGCTGTTTTTGCTACTTTGATTGCCCTGCCCGAAGTCAACACTGATCCGCGTAGCTACCGAGTTATGGTCCTTGTTAGCTTCTTCAATCGGCAATATTTTCAAACTCCCGGAGAGTTCGTTTGTCTGATTCAGCTCACAGTTCTCTCTGTAAATACGAGCCCTAGCCCGTCTCGCGTTTCACAGTTTTTCCAAATGTCCATAAACCTAGTTCGTCGGAAGCAGTAAACCGGCATGAAATTGCTTATTCGAGTTAAGGATTTACGGTCAGCTTTACCAGTCTCTGCCGGTGGTGCTTTATGAACCATTAAGCGTTCTTCATCCGTGCACCATCGCTGGAATACTCTGAAGTCCTGCTTCTCATGCCGCACACTCTAACCACGAGCATCGGCAAACAATGACAGGCGTCTTTGTTTTTCCGGACATGGGAGCCGGGTGTGGGAAAGTTGCAGAGCGTCGCACGGGTGACTGCTGATCTGACTGCCGAGGCTGTGTTGTAAGCTGCAGTGCGGGACGTGGCAGTGACGGCACCCATGCTGCGGTCACCGCAGGGGCCTCTGAGGGGTGCCGTGGTCACTGTTTACGCCGGAAGTCATCCTCCGCCCCCGGATCGGTCTTAACCGCACGGGTGAATAGAGGAAAAGTAGCCTCGGTCGCCCAGCTGCCTCTATCGCAGCTGTGCCCCCACCCGCACCCCATGACATCGCTGCGGTAACCTCTCAATGGCGGTGTTGCCGCTGTCCCTTCTCCTCTCCGCGACTTCGGCCAGCGCAGGAAGCCGTCGTCTTCCGGCCGGCCAGCCCTCATCTCAGCTGCAGAGTCGTGCTGGAGCTGGCTAAATAAACCTCTGCCGCCACCGCTGCTCTCAGTTGACGTCAGTCCGGGCTGCTGCTGTGATGCCGTCACGGCCCGGAGATATGGGACGTCGCCGCAGGCAGCTCGGCCGTGTCCGACCCGACACACATCAGCTGGCCCGGCCGGGACATATGGGACAGCGCGGAGCGGATAGCTCTGTCAGCCGCACAGTGCAGATGTGGGACTTGGCTGTCGCCGGGCGACCGGTGACCGGCGGCAGCGCACTCGCCAGATGTGGGTATCTCGTTATTGCCCGGTCTGTTTTCCTCGCTCAGATGTAATGAGCAGCCGGCGCTATTATTCATCAGGGTCAGCTAGCGGTATGCTCGGCGGGCTGTGTTCCAGTGGCCTCCAAAACGGTAATGATTGGCGTGGTGCGTTCCATCCGGAACAGGTCGCCAACGCTACTCGGAAACCGAAAATGGGAGTGACAACTACTGCGAGGCTCTCCAAGCCCAGCTGAAGTCATCTGGAAAGGGGATTTCATTACTGTCAGCGCTAAACTCCCGTCCCTTCTCATAAGAACTGCGACTGGTCCCAGCTGGCGTCCCCCTCCCTCCCTCCCCGTGCCGTCCCAGTCGCCGCGACTGCCTCCCGCCGGCACGTGGCTGTCTACCGACCCCTGTACCATGTAATGAACAGCTGCAGGTGCCGGCGCCAGCCCACCGGCAGGGGTGTCTGTCGTGGGTCGGCAGGGGTGTCTGTCGTGGGTCGGCAGGGGTGTCTGTCGTGGTCCGTGGACGCGGCAGCGCAGCGTCCCGTCGCGGCGCGTTCGGCGCACCTGCGGCGAATGCGGCGCGTCCGAGCGCGTTGGGTGCGCCGGGCTCGTCTCCCCATCGACCGGCCGGCCTGTGCGGCCGCCGCTGCCGCCGTGCCCAGACGTGTGTACCGCAGCTGCCCCGCCGGCGGCGGCGGAGACGCTGCCGGAGACGGTGGAGACGCTGACGGAGACGGTGGAGACGACGGAAACACTGCCGCAGACGACGGAGACGCTGCCGGTGACGACGGAGACGCTGCCGGAGACGGTGGAGACGACGGAATCGCTGCCGGCGGCGACGGAGACGCTGACGGAGACGGTGGAGACGACGGAGACGCTGCCGGAGACGACGGAGACGCTGCCGGAGACGACGGAGACGCTGCCGGAGACGACGGAGACGACGCGGGAGAGACGAGACTGATAGTCAGCTAGGTGTCGGATGTACGCCTGGGTCGTGCCCTGCGAGAGAAAAGAGAAGTGGAAGTGTGGCTGAGGCTGGTCTTGGTGTTTTGGAAGGGATTCGGTGGCGGCGGGAGTTGTCCCAGCGGACCGCTTGGCGTTCCAGCTAGTGTAACGGTGGGCGCGGAACGACTGCGAGAATAACGGTGATGCAGGGAGATGTGTAGATATGAAAATAGACATGTGAATCGGTACAAAAAGGCGTGGATGCTGACATGTTGAGGGTTTCGGTGGTGTCTTGAAAATTAATTTGTTTGTGAAGAGAAGCGCTAAAACGCCAGTGGTTGCCTCTAGCGTTGTTGCGCGAAGTGAGCTGGTGGTCCGTGGTCCGTGGTCCGCCGCGCCGCTGCCTTCTCAAGCACTGGAGCTCAGACGCCATGTTCGGCATCATCAGGAGGAAGCTGTTCGCTTCCAAGGTAGGTTCCGAAACTCGCCTCGAACCCTGCCCGGACGGCAAATCGGTACGACTGCTTGTCTGTGGCAATCGGGTAATGAGATTAAACGCAGAAACATGAAGGTGATCTGAATGCGTCAATCTCAGTTGCCAGTACGGGATGGGCTTGCCGTGCCTCTTAAATACGTTTGTCAAGGGTATAAGCGATATTTTACCGATTAAGACTTATTATTTGTCTCCCCGTCTTCACAAAACACTGGAGTCACTCCAGCGTGAAACACCGTATAGGTCACGTCTGGCAGTGTGTGCCTGCGGGCAGTGGAGCTGGCTTGGCGGCCATCCAGCTTGGCAGCGACACTGCCACAGAGCCGGCCCCCACTGATCGGAGTTGACATTGAGCTGATCGGTGACTGTTAGCGAGCTACCGGCCCGGCCCGGCCGGAAAGCCCCGCGGCCCCGGCTCTGTCTCTCTGCCAGCTCCATTGTCCCCACCCCCGGCGCTGTCCCACTGCCAGCTCTCTATTGTAACTCTGTGTCTCAACGCTATGAGCTTTGTCGACCGATAGGCGCTGGCAGCTCTACCTATATCGTCCCTCGGCGCCGTCTGTGCTGCCAGCTTCTTCGTCTCCCGGGCACTGCGTGGTGAACAGTCCCCCTCCCTCACGTGCCCCGCGGTGCGCTGACGGGCCGACCCGGACGGATTGAGGCAATCAGCCGTGGAATTGGCGAATCCATTTCCGTCTGCGGCGGTGGTGGCGCGCCGGAAACGTCTGCGTCTGCTGCGCGGCGCTCGTGCCGCTGGTGATCAGGGCCCGACCGCTGCGTGTTTTTCTCGGAGGCTCCCTCGTCTGACGGCGGGGGATGGCGGAGCGGGACAATGCCACCGTCCTCGCCGCGTCCGCCGCCGGGGCAGCGGTCGTCGCCAAGCTGGGAATTGTGGGCGCCGCCCACTCTTCAGGCCTCTGTTCGCCACATAGCCATAGGGTAAACAGAGCCCATACTTCAGCGGATGGGGTCGTGCCACCCCGTCACCGCCACTGTCACGTCGTCACCTCCGCGTCGGGTCGCCGTTGCGTCGATGTCTGGGTGCCGTCCCGTCGTCACCGCCACTGTCACGTCGTCACCTCCGCGTCGGGTCGCCGTTGCGTCGATGTCTGGGTGCCGTCCCGTCGTCGCCGGTACTGTCGCTGCCGACGAGTCGGTGAGTGGTGCGTGCGTGCGTGCTGATTGCTTTGAGCGGGACGCGGCACAAAGGCTAAGCGGGCGCCCGGCTCCCACACGGACTGTGTGTGGTATTGTTACCGCGGTGGCAGGCATGCCCGCTGACGCTGATTAGGCTAGTTACGAACAGAACTGTGACGGAGCACCCGTGAGCTGCGAAGCTGCCGGTGGCGGCGCAGAGGGAGTAGTTTGAAGGTGCTCAGCTGTAGGTGGTTGGATAGCTGAATCCGGATGCAGGTCTACGTTATCTGCTCATTTAATCATTTCGGGATATTTACTAGGAAACTTGTCCTGCAAGTCCGAAAGTGATAGGTAAAACAGCAGAACAGAACAGTAAAGCGTCACAACAAGAAGATGTTATTGATGCGTTGGATGGTTGGGATGATAACATGTCATCATTGATTGTCAACTGTATGGGAAATTAACTAAAAACACTTGTTAATAAACATTTCGGTCCTTATACTTCAAGTTCTTATTCAGATAATATTTTTTTTATATAGGCTGTAGGCATGTTATTATCACTGCCTTATATAAAATGAATGAATCGGGTTTAGTTTATGTATGTGATTTGGCCGTCCAAGTGGTCGCACAGCGATAAAAGCCGAAGTTGTGTGACCGTCGACTGGTAAAATTGGCTGGGACCTGCATGGTTAGCAACCGTGTGGTTCGACTGCGCCGCGGGCTGCCAGACTCCCAGTGCAGACCTAGAGACTGGCCTGCCAGACTCCCAGCTCGCAGACCTGGAGACTGGCCTGCCAGTGACACGCTGCCTGCAGACGCATTAGCCGAGTTAGCGACCCGGCTGTGGCGCCGAGCCGCCGCCGCCGCCGCCGCCGCCACCGTTCTGCCCCCGCTACCGACCACCGCCGCTGGGACTGGAGTAAACATCCAGCCGGCAGCTCTGACCGGCGCCCCGGGCTCAGGCGCAGATCCCGGGCGGTCGCGCCGCCACATAATTTATGGGCCGGGCTCGCCGGCGAGATTGAGACCGCTCTCTGTCGGCCGGCGGTGTCGACGGCGAGCAGTGGGCCGAATCGTCGGCGCCGGCGAGCCTGCCAGCGTTATCGCTCTGTTTTGCATACTGCCGCGGGCCCGGACGCTCGGCTTCCGTGGTCGACGGCCGTCTGCCGGTCGTCGGCGCGTTTTTCGGCCGGGACGACCCGCCTGCCGTCGCTCGGAGGCTCGTCAGCTGATATGAATCCCACGCCGAGCTCCGATGGCCGGGTTATCTCATCCCCCGGGGACGCTTGGCAGCTCGGCAGCGGAATGCTTTTGCGCGGCGGTATCAGAAAACAGTTGTTCTTTTCTATTACGGGTAGGCAGGTCCTCCCAGTCACCGTTCTCGTATGAGAAGCGCGCCGCGGAGCGATGCAGCGGGCTTTGAGTGCCGGCGCCGGGTCTTCCGAGGCGTGTTGGAACGAGAGGGGTGTGGGCGGGGAGAACGGTGCGTGCGCAGGACTCGCACCGCTCTGTCGGGTGGTGTGCCGGGGTACGTCCATCAGTGGCGGCGGGGCGGCGCGTTACCGCTGCCAGGGCGGAGACAGGCCGCTCTCCGCCGCCGCCATTTCACACGCCGGGGAGCACGGTGTGCGTGCTGCACCCTCACTAAGTGGCGAGATGGAGTGCGCTGAGCTCCACCGCCCTCACCTCCGCTCCTCCCATCCCCTGCCTCCCTCTCCACTCTTTCCGCTCCCCCTGCTCCCTCCGCTCCTCCGCAGCTGCAATATCGGGTGTCGCGTCGTTTTTGCGCGAGCGTCGGTTGTGGCGCGACGTGCGCCGCTGCTCGCCGCGGCTAATTGGTCGCTTTTCGTCGGGCCGAGGGTCCCAGCTCTCAGTCTGAGAGGCTCGGGGACTGTAGGGTTCCGTACGGAGGGCCGACCGCCGGCCGTGCCTAGGACCGCGTGCTTGGCCGCTGGAGGGCGCTGGAGGGTCGGGCTGAGGGCTTCACAGGAGTGGGGAGTCATCGCACTAATGGCCTGGGGCTTTGCAGGGCGGTGGTCGTCAGAGCTTTGCGCGAAGATGACCAGCGCAGGGCGAGCGTGACGTGGGCTGTGCAGACTGAGGTCTCTTGTTCCGGGTGGCGCTGGTCGGCGGCGGCGACGACGGACTGCTCTCTGGGGCCCAGCGACGGATGTCCTGTCGGCAGCTGTCGGCAGCTGTCGGCAGCAGTCGGCAGCAGTCGGCGCCGGCTGCCGTCCGACAGCAAATCGATGCCGCTGCAGAGTAGCTGACATGATTGTGACGTTCAGTGGCGGTGATCGTTTGTTCACCGCCTCAGCGGACATTTCTGCAGATTTATCCAGACTAACGCCAGAGGCAGATATTTAATTCACAATCTGAGGATTTTATATAGCCCTCTACCGATAGTTGGAGCGTCGCGTGCTCAACGATTTATTAAGCGACCAACTCACAGGCGACAAGTTTCGGTAACTTCCGCGTTCAGTTCTGAGTTTTGCAATGGCTGCGGGCGTTTCGCGAAACGCACCACTTACGAGCCAGATGAAAATGTGCGGTGGGTGGAAGTTGGCGCTCTCAGTGGAGCAGGTAATGCAATATTCCCAGGAGAAATGGCTTTCATCGAGCGTGGAGTGCGGCCATTTGGACCGGTTACCCTGGGGAAAGTCCTCACGTGCTGGCCAATCTCCTCCCATTTCGGTGGACGTCTCCGCCCTTTGTCGGCGTCTGGAGCTTAATGTATTAACGCCGTACCGCCGCCGTAATGTAGTAACGCCGTACCGCTGCCGTAATATATTAACGCCGTACCACCCCGTAATGTAGTAACGCCGTACCGTCGCCGTTATGTAGTAACGCCGTACCGTCGCCGTAATGTAGTAACGCCGTACCACCCCGTAATGTATTAACGCCGTACCGTCGCCGTAATGTAGTAACGCCGTACCACCCCGTAATGTAGTAACGCCGTACCGCTGCCGTAATGTATTAACGCCGTACCGCTGCCGTAATGTATTAACGCCGTAAACGCCGTACCACCCCGTAATGTAGTAATGCCGTACCGTCGCCGTAATGAAGTAACGCTGTATCGCCGTCCGCCGACTCATAAGTCTACGACGGTCGGTGGTGGTCTCAGCTAGCAACCGCGACTGTCCAGTTCGCCTAATCTACGGACGCCTCTCTACGCCTGTCTCTACGGACGCCTGTCTACGGACGCTCTGTCTCGTAGACAGTGCAGGGACTGTCCCAGCCTCGCCGGCAGCTGGAGGCTCGGGGCGATCCTTCTCTGTCGGCCGCTGATGACCCGCGCTAGCCTCAGGCGACGGCGGTGACCCGGCGGCGGGGCGTAATGGGCCGCTGCCGCCCCCGCCGCCGGAGCGGGCGGCGCGGAGGGCCCGCTCATTGGCGTAATGGGCCAACTGAGGGTGGGTCGGACGCTCCCGGCCGGGCGGCGGCGGCGCGGCGGTGGGGGAGACGACGACGACGGCGGCGGCGACGGCGGCGATGCGGTGATATGATTCTGAGTAACGGTGTCCACTGCGGTAACGACGCGCGGCGTGGTCGCTCCCGGAGCCGGACCGTCGCCGTGTCGTCCAGAGATCAGGATAAATAACCGGCCGGTAGATCGCTCGTCCGTGTAGCGGCGCGTGCCGGTGAGGAGGGGCGAGTAATAGTAACGGAGGGCGACGGGCGACGGTCCCACGGGCCGGGTTGCGTGCGGCGGCCACGTCAGCGGTGAGTAGGACCGCCCCCGCCGCCGCCCCCGCCGCCGCCCCCGCCCCGGACGGTGAGTAACGTGTCACAAACAGCAGAGGGGCGTCGCCGCCCACGCTGCCGGGTCAGCGGCGCCTCTCAGGGACGGGTCATCCATCAGCGAGCTGTGTACTACCCGCTGGATCGCGGTGCTCCCTCGCAATGCTCGTCGCCCTTCACTGCGAGAGGATAGGCATTGCAGGTGGGTGGGTGTCGTTGCAGCATGCTGGGCCGGGTCGCCTGGCTCTGACTTCAGGTTTTCGATCATCAGTACAGAAAATAATATGTTGTCTTCGTAAAACATAAGTGGCATGCATTCACTGCATTGGTGTATGCAAACTGCCGCTATTTTATTTTGTGGATACCCATCAGACTTGCTTTCCTTATGCTCTTGGCCGAATAAAATCGTAAATGGATTTGTGCACGTCATATCGGTTGCTGGTTGATGTGGTATTAGCATTTGTCTCTGAGCAATTTATCATTTTCATTTTGCGTCTCCTGGCAGAAGATCGGGGCAGCCCAAGCTGGATTTCAGCAGCGGCGTGTTATACCGGATACTGGTTAATTTATTCGGATCCCGAACGTTCCGCTCGTCAGAATTAAGCTCATAATGTAAACTGGACTCATTTGGCATGTCGGTCGGTTATAAATTCAGCAGCGGCAGCGGCGTTTTCAATTTCCTCCGTCTCGGATTCCTGCGATGCCCGTTCCGGCCCATTTCTCCCCCACAGTCCGCTCCGGGAATGGGTGGGAACGATCTGGAAGCAACACGGGGTAGCCCGAAGCGCCCAGAGAGTGACCCCGGGTGACCTGGGGCAGCGGGGGCGCCCCGCTCGGCAGTGACTGCTAGCTTCCCGACAGGAACCTGGAGCCACTGCAGAGTGAGGGGCTCGTGCTCTCCCGTCCGCGCACTGCTCCACATGCTGTCACTGACCGCACTCCTGCGACTCGCGACAGGTATCTGTCGCCGTTCGTCGCGTCGATCCCATCCTGTGCACTCCCCTCCTGTGCCCCCGCCCTCCACTCCTGTGCCCCGGCCCCTCCCGCCGCCGCCAGCGTCACCGGCCCGATGACGGACGCTGCCGATGACTCACCGCTCGCGGCGATCGATTCCCGCGAGATCCTCCGGCGAGGGGAGTTTTTTGATTGGGGGAGCGCGCGGCCGGCCGGGGGCCGAGCCATTCGACTCCCGCGGTGCCGCGGCCAGTACCCGATCAGCGCCGGACCAGCAGCGGCCGGGCACAGGGAGGTGTGCGCTGCCGTGCCGCGGCCAGTACCCGTATATCAGCGCCGGACCAGCAGCGGCCGGGCACAGGGAGGTGTGCGCTGCAGTGCCGCGGCCAGTACCCGTATCAGCGCCGGACCAGCAGCGGCCGGGCACAGGGAGGTGTGCGCTGCCGCGACGCGTGTGGTGAGCGGACCAGCTGTGTGGCGGGCGGAGAACCAGAGCCTTCGACAGACCGTGCCGGGCACAGTGAGAGCGTTGCTGGACACGTCTGCCTGACGCTGTGACCTAGCGAGGAGCGGGTTAGCGAGGAGCGGGTTAGCGACAAGTGGAGCGCCTCGGCCACTCCGCGGCCGCAGTAGCGGCGGCGGCTGCCATCAGGTTAGATAGCTGTACAGATGGCAGCGACGTGTCGCCCGCCTGGTTGCCGGTCGCTGCCGATTGGAACTAACGAGCATCGAAACGAGTTGTGCCGGCGCCGCGATAGGAGTCGGAACGTGACCGGCCCGCCCTGACACGGCCCATCGAGTGCGGTCACGGGGGTCGAGCAGGTCGACTGGACGGCGGCTGGGCTGGAATTGGGTAGCTGAACGGCTGGATAGCTGGACGGCTAGATAGCTGCTCGGCTAGATAGCTGCTGGGCTGGATAGCTGCTCGGCTAGATAGCTGCTCGGCTAGATAGCTGCTCGGCTAGATAGCTGCTCGGCTAGATAGCTGCTCGGCTAGATGCTGCTGGGCTGGATAGCTGCTCGGCTAGATAGCTTCTGGGCTGGATAGCTGGACGGCTGGCTAGCTGGACGGCTGGATAGCTTGACGGCTGGATAGCTGGACGGCTAGATAGCTGCTGGGCTGGATAGCTGCTCGGCTAGATAGCTTCTGGGCTGGATAGCTGGACGGCTGGATAGCTTCTGGGCTGGATAGCTGGACGGCTGGATAGCTTCTGGGCTGGATAGCTTGACGGCTGGATAGCTTGACGGCTGGATAGCTTGACGGCTGGATAGCTTCTGGGCTGGACGGCTGGACGGCTGGACAGCTGAACGTTACCACCCAGGACGAGCGAGCGGCTGCGGACGGGCTGATGGCTCGCTGCAGGAGCCTCAGTACGAGGTTACGGCTCGCTCGCTGATGGATTCGTCCGTCCCGCGGAGATGACGGCCAGACGTCATTTCGGCCAGCGAGGCGGGCTCCGCGTCAGGAGTGCAGACGGATATTGCCCTCCCGCCTGATGGCTGCGGCCATCAACTGGAAGTGTTACTGGAAGTCGACGAACTGGCTCGTTTACATTCTGCGACCGTATGGCTGTCCAACAATATAACCGTCTGACCGTCTTACCTTCTGACCGTCTGGCTGTCTGATGATCTGACTGTCTTTCTTTCTGACCGTCTTTCTTCTGACCGTCTGCTCAATATTCACTATACTCTCGTCTCTCGCGTCCCGTCTACGATCAGGGCCAACCCGGGGTGTTCAGCCGACATGTGGCCTACTGATGGCCCGGTCATCAGTGCCGGTGACCCTAATGCGTTGTCATTCGACCTTCTGCCATCGCCTCCCGTTGGGATGCCAGTGCTAGACTGGAGATTGAGCAGGCTCATGTTGGCTCCCATCCCTCCTGGGCCTCATATCGGCTCCCATCCCTCCTGGCATAAAGCTGGGGCAGCCAAAGTCGGTTCTCTATCCTCTCAGCGGCGGGCTGGGGCAGCCCGTCGGTTCTCTGCTCTCCCGGCGATAAACTATCCGAGTCCTACCCGGGAGCGGAGCCGTGTCGCAGCTCCAGTCGAGTCACGCAGCCCCGCGCGGAGTCTCGGTTGGAGACAGCGCGCCGGGCCTGATCGCCTCTCGCAGCTCCGATCAGAGACAGCGCGCCGGTCCTGGTCGCCTCTCGCAGCTCCGATCAGAGACAGCGCGCCGGGCCTGGTCGCCTCTCACAGCCGTAAATAGGGTAGCGCTCCGGCGAGCTCGTCTGTTTCCTGGAGCTCACTTAGCTGTCGACAGCAAAACTCCCACTCGCAGCAAATTACCTACATCGGTCGGAGGGAGTTTATTAGGCTGTCGCCAGGCCGGCGGCGCCTGGACGGCGTTCCTAGCCGGCATCCCTCGCAGGCTGCAGAGCTGAGGATCGCCTGTATGGCTGGGCTGCGGGATGAGGCGCTCGCTGCGTGGAGCGGCCGCGGGCTGGGCTGCCGGCGGCGAGCGCCAAGGGGACCCAGGGGACGGGCTATCGAGCCGAGCTGCGGGATGTGCTGCCATTCAGAGAGCTGTTGGGCTGCGGAGCTCCGGAACTGCAGTGTCCCGGTCCTCCTGGCGACAGTGTCCTCCTCCTCCACCCCGCCGCCGCTGTCGAATGCCACTTCCGTCAACAACGGCGCCCGGTGCAGCAGCGCGACGGACTGGCGTGGCTCTGCCGGATCGCTCGCCCTGCGCTGCCGGCGGCGGCCACACCCGGCGGCACCGGCAGCGGCAGCGGCAGCGGAGGCGGAGGCGGAGGCGGAGCGCCAAAATAGCCCGCCTCCCCGGCCCGGCCGTCACGGACGCACCTGCCTCCCGGCCTCCTCCCGGCTGCCGCAGGGTGGAAGAAACGAGACCGTTCCGGGTCCGGGCTCTTTTCAAACGCTACGAAAATGTAAACTGAGCTCAATTTAATAGTGCACTTTGTCGTACAACCTTTGTTGCAAGTTCGCTCTCCAGGTATTATTTAATAGATTTAGATATTAATGTGTTCCCGCTGCGGGAAATTTACTATGTTCGTTTATTATTTGTAGCCAAGGAACCACGTTACGTGATTGTTTACAGTCTAAATGGAGGAGCTCTGATGACAGAAACGTTTGACTTCATTAACAGTTTCCGGCTCCTCTCCCAGCTGTCCCTCCCTAGCAGCGCTGCTTTCTCACCGCACCGCTCGTCTCAGTATACTGAGGCCGGGCGGATATTGTCACATGTCTGGCTGTCATGACCTCTGCTGTCACCGAGCCGCGGCACTTCCGTCCTCTCATGTCGTCGGCATCGCCACCGTCGTCACCGGGCCTCCCGTCATCGTCGTCGGCTCACGTAACGGAGTTTGATGACCTCTCGTAGTCGTTGGGGACGGTGGTGGCGGCAGCGGCGGCGGCGGCGGCGGCTCCGTCGGGACCGATGATAATGCGGCGATGCGTGCAGTGCCGTGCCGTGCCGTGCCATGCCGTGCCGTGCCGTGCCGTGCCGTGCCGTGCCGTGCTGATGTAACCTGCCGACGTCGCTGGCGGCTGGCAGCGGGCCACCCCACTGCGGGAGGCCGGCCGAAATAGGACACACGTGTGATCCCAGCTGGAGCTGTGTAGCCGCCGCGGGACGGCATGCTCAGGAGCCGCGGCGCCCTGTCAGCCAGACGGTCAGAGTGGATTGTGTGAGGATGGGCGGTCACTGGCCGTTGAGGCGACCACTCAGGTTGGTGAGGCTGAGAGCTTCTGGCGGAGCTGCTGCAGCCAAGACCCCTCTGAGTCAGTGGCTGGCGAGTTTTGGCATAGGCCCGCCGCCGTACGCGACGCGGAATTTCCGGCGGGGGATTCCGCTGGCAGCCTTCTCTGCCGGAAACAGCGCTGTTCACAGACGGGCGACGACCGCTGACGCTCGCAGAAATCGCGCCCGTCCATTGGTCAGATGGGAGACGAGCTGCCGGCGAGGCTGCTCGTGATCATTGCCTCCCTCCTGCCGGCCCCTCCCCCTCCACCGTCTCTGCGGTGGGGGAGGAGTTGATGAACGGGATGGGACAGATAGAGGGGGAGAGGCAATCACTTACGAACAGCTGAGTTGGCTGGCATCTCAAGGAAAGCTGGTTCTATCGGGCAGGACGGTAAGACAACGAAGTGCGCGCAGCGATGGTAGCGTATGGACACAGCAAACAAGGCGGTTTTATTCGCTGCGTTTGACGTTTACAGTAAACAAACGCGTGTCTTCGCTCAGTTGTTTACGCATATTCTGCGCGGATAGCCAGCTGACTCTATTCAGCTGACCCTTTGTGCTGAGCGGCGAGCTGTCTGCCTTGACATGCCGCGCGGTCGTGCTGTGCTGGGCGAACCGCTGCTGATCCGCTGCATGAACCTATCGCGCTGGTCGCTGCTGGTTAACAGGAAGTGGCCGGTTTGGAGAGCGGTAAACAGCCCTGTACTGCCGCCGCCGCCGCCGCTGCTGCCGGCGGCGCCATGTTCTCTCTGTTTGGATAGGCGCTGCCATCGGTCCAGAGTGCAGTCCGACGGCGGCCCGGCGGGAGACGCTGTGTTTGGAGAAGAGCGGGCCTCGGCCTCCTCCATAGCCGGCTCCCAGCGACACAGCGCGCCGTAAAGTAGCGACACCTAGTGGCGGTCAGGGGCCGGCCGGCTGCCGGTGCCGTGCAGAGCCGAGCTGCACACGCCGTGAAGTCGGCGTGCTGACGGGGTGCCCTGCAGTGGTGACGGACGGCTCAGCCGCGGTCACGCCGTGACGGTGACGCGGTGGCGACGGCGCGGTCACCACGGTCGTGATCAGAGGTGGGTGCTGACGCCGCCGACAACGCAGGGGCGCCGTTGTCGTCTTATGTTACGGCATGCTGGCGCCGGTTCTCTCTCCCTGTTGACTGCTGCCGCTGGAGCAGCGGGGCCGTTGGTAGCCGTGGTGCCGTTGGTAGCTGCGGTGGGTCGAATGGGGGTGTTGGCGCACCTCGGGTGACGTGCCGGTGTGTCTGTGTTTGTGTGGTCTGTGTCGCGGTGACCGGTGGCTGCCTCTCTCCCTCCCGCCGCGTTCTCCGTGCGTGACCAGTGGACCAGCCACTCAGCCGCGCTGCAAGCCGCACGTGCGCCGGTTCAACGCTCGGCTGCGGCGCGTGTGGTGCGCCGCGACTGCCGCTGGTGCCGGCCAGGAGCGGCCGAGCGGCACTGCGGAGCGACGCTTCCCCAGGGAACGGCGGTCAGGTTCGCACGGAACACGGCCGGCTCTGTCGCGGGTGACAGGCGACGGAACTCACCCGAGTTTTGTGGAAATGGAGCCGGTTCTCGCGTGTGTCGTTGCGAGAGGTCGGAGGTGGTGCCACCTATGGGACGTGCGGCTGTGCTGGGCACTTGCAACTCTTATCTCCTGGGAACCTGGGGCAGCAGATCGCCAGCAAAGTTGAGAGTCGGACCTAACAATAGCACGTGGCGAGCCCCGTCCCCCCTCCCTGCCCGTGCTCCGCCCGGTCTGGCTAGCTCGTTGACCGTTTGGTCTGGTCGCGGATCGAACGCCGCCTGCTGGATGGAAAGCCCGGACCCTCCGGGTTGGTACCGAGCTGCGGGCCGGCCTGCACTGCAGAGTGGTCAGTGGTCAGTGATCAGTGGTCAGTGGTCAGTGGTCACTGGTCTGCTGGGAGCGGTGTATAGCGGAGTTGGCGGCGACGCTCGGGCGCTGTATATTTGTGTTGCTGCTCGCTGTATAACGTGTCTGGAGACGGGACGCTGCCGACGGCTGCACTGGGTACCGACCTCGACCTCATAACCCGAGCAGGTCCTTTATGTGATCCCCCCCCCCCCCGGAGTATGACCCCCTCTCAGCACTTCCGCCGCCCTTGATGCATGTCGGAGGTACCGCGGAGCAGCTTACCGGGGCGTGTTTACTGACCATCGCCCTAAAAACGGCAATCAACGTGACCAAGGGGTCTTTTTGCCAGCCAACTTCGCATCACAGGTGCACTGTAATCGCCTTTCGTTTGTCTCGATACCGTTGTTGTTGTGCTGCGCTGAACACTAAAAAGCCAGCGTAAGTCGTAAGGATGACGTACAAGCTCTGCTGCTGTTCGACTGTCACGTGACCCGTGTGACCTGTGAGCTGACCCGTGTGACCTGTGGGCTGACCTGTGAGCTGACCTCACGTCTCTCTGTGCGTTGCAGGGCCTGGACTCGGCCACCGCCTCGGCGTGTTCGGGCAGCAGCGGCCGTCCCGAGTCGACCAGCTCGTCGGAGCAGTACAGCCATGCTCCGCGCACCGACTCCTACCGGCTGTCTATGGCCGTCCTCGAAGGTAAGGACGGCCAGACTGGCCAGAAGGGCACAGAGACGAGGACGAAGGAGAAGGGAAGGGGCAGGCGTGCAGGCAGGAAAGGAGGGAGGAGGAATACAGATGTGTCTGGATAGGCTGAAAATGGCAGAGAAATGAACATGATATTGTGAACGTTGGAAGTCAAACTAAACTTACGTCGTATGTCTTGAGTGCATGAAAGGAATCTGGATCGCATTACCACATCGGACAAAGCTCCGACGTGTGATGAGCCGTGGCGCTGCATTGAGGGCCGTCATCAGCTGGCCCCAGGCTATCGCAGTACAGGCGATCCATAATGCATGGAGGCGGCTTCCAGCTTGCGGAGCGGCGACTCTTTCACTATGCCGGCCGGCTATCGGCAGCGTTATCGCACGCTTCATCTCACAAGAGCGAGGTAATTTGGTGGGGCATCACCTCACCGGAGCGTGGTAATTTAGTGGTGCGGCTGTCCGCCCCCTATACCGGGCTATGGACGGACACGCCCCTCCCATTAGTGGAGCGCTGTTTGTCATAACTATGACGTGGTGGATATGGGGTGTGAGCACGGAGTGCTAAGCACTGGGTGTTAAGCACGGGAGGAGTGGCAGTAAGATGACGTGTTAGGGAGTTGTGATCGAGTGTTGTGTGGTGTCGACAGGGAAGCGTCCACTTGTCGTGACTTATAGTTCACCAAGTAGGTAAGCTCGACATGATGTAGCTGATATTGTTAACATCAACAGCAACACGGGTGTTGAAATATCAGTCAAGTGGGTAACCACTATTAAGAACTTTTTGCGATTCAACTAACAAAAAACATCATTACAACGGCGCTCCAAACGTAAACCATTACCACACATAATATAATATTGATGGAGCCTCTTCCCCGTTGGTTTAGCTGAACCTCCCTAATCGTCTGATGCTCCCGCAGTTAGGTGATGTTCCCTTTTTGTCGGGCGATGGGCCGTAACTCGCCGGGTGCCGAACGGTCAGCTGTTAGGGGCGCGACTGACTGCCCCCGGTCACGACACGGCTGACTCACTCCCCCCCCCCCCCTCACCGCCGACCTGTCATGAGGGGAGGGGAGGAGTGGGGACGGATGGAGGGGAGAGGGGGCCCGTTGTTGCCATGCGGTTGTCAGCTGCTGCTGCCCCCGCCGCTGCCGCTGCTGAGATATGAGTGGTGCTCTGAGAACTCGTGGCGAACCGTGATAGGGGCGCATGTTCAGCCGGTGTTTCCAAGCTGAAAATAGAGTTGCGCTGACCATGAACCACTGTCGTGCCTTTGTCGAGACGACCGACTTAGTGTGTGCAGTCGCCTTCATGCTGTCCGTTCCCTCAACGCTGCAGACCATGCACCGGCCCTGCTGTTCGGGCTAGTTCTCACCACACAGCGGTATCCCTGCAGCGGTAGCTGTACCTATATTGTATTCAACACACTTTACGGAGACTCGGACTTGTGACGCTCTGTTGTTGTCTATTGCCACAGGCTCGCAGGACGTGGAGCTGGACGCCATACTAGGAGAGCTGTGCGCCCTCGAAACGCAGTTCGACAAGGAGATCAAAGGAAAGCCGCTAGCTCCTGGAAGGAAACCAGGTGAGATGGAGACAGGGGTAGTGAAATTAAGTGAGTGTCTGTGTGAGTGAGTGCGTGCGTGCGTGCGTGCGTGCGTGCGTGCGTGCGTGCGTGCATTCTTGCGTGAGTGCGTGATTGAGATTCACTTACTCACTCACCCCGTACTTGCGTAAATTGGTGATAAAATAGTTATATCGGTGACCGAATTAACTATTTTATCGACAATTAACTTCAACACGATCCATTTCGACCATCCCTTGGTCGTAATGGATCGTAAACGTGGGATTGGATGTGATTGCGGAAGTGCTTCCAAACTGCTGGAATTACCTCGGTATAAGACGGTTATGTTGCAAACCAAAATGTTTTCGTTTATCTTGGTATAGGTTATCTTGCAACCGCGACGGCCTTGCATCAGCTGATCTTGAGCCTGGCAACTCTCCACACTCCGCTGTAAATCTGATATCGCTGTGCCGTCTCATATCCCTGGCCGCCGCAGTCGCGCCGCGATACCCCGTCCGAGACGGTGCGTCGCTCCGCATCCCGTCGTCCATCTCCGGCGGTGTCGTTCCAGTTAGTTATACAGCGCCTGGAGGCCTTCCTCTCGGGCCGGGCTCGATTGCCCCGCGGCCGGCGGCTGTGTCTCGCTGACGATCTCTCGTTGAAACCCGTCTGCCGGCGCTGTATTCTGCTCCAAATCTGTATCTGGGCGGTGAACAAAAGGCGGTCGAATCGGACCGGCCGCGGGGCCAATTTGCATGTCTGGCGGGCCGGGCGGGCCGGCGGGCTGGCGGCGCCCGATGCGGCAGGTTATTACCAACCTCTGGCGCTATTGTCTGCTCGGCGTCGATTACGCCTCCGAACGATTGTTTTTGCCGCATGCGGCGAATGCGGCGCAGATGGCGGTGCGGCGCGTTGCGACGTCTGCGGCTGGCGGTATAGCGGCGCGGCGCTGCCGCCGTGCCGAGTTGACAAATAGTGGACAGGGGCGTGTGTCAGGCGCGTGTGACGGCCGCGCGCCTAACAGCTGGCCGGCGATGACGGCCCTGCTGCGGCGGAGCTGCGTCAGCTGCTGCGATGTCGTCACGTCTCCGCGTAACCCGGCCGTCGTCTGTCCGCGCCGCGCCGCGCCTGCGCCGTCTTCGCCGCATTGTGCGCGGCCAGCGTGGCGCAATGCGGTTCCAATACGCCGATCACGCGTATAGGTCGGGAGTCGGCAGGCCTGACTGGGCTGCGTGCGGCCGGGCGGGAAACGCCTGCCGGCACCCAGCGGCTGTGGGATATCGTCATTTCGGTCCGGTTCGCGGACCGCAGCCACGGCCTACTTCTCAGCGGCACAGAGAAGTCCACTGTCGTTACGTCACTGCCTGGACTGTATGTTTTTACATGGCTGGACTGATACCGGGCGCGGCTGCTGCAAGCCGGTCGCTTGGTCGTGCTTGTTACATGTGTGTTGTAGTCGAGAAGGGATTTTGACTTTTGAGCGACGCAGACGAGTGACACAGGTGACACATTTGGTGACACTTTTAAGTTTAAGTTTAAGGTGATGGACTGAGATTAGACAGAGACTATTTAAATGTCCATATCTTGATATCGGTCGTGTCCATATCTTGATTTTGGTGACACCCGCTAATGGCACAGTTGGTGACATTCGCGACAATGCAATGGGGACACGACTGCTGACCCAGTTTACGCACTGGTGGTGACTGGTGATACACTCGGTGGCTCTGGTGAAACTGACCACTGGTGACACAGATGTCGCGTCACGCTGGCATCACGCTGTGTGACGCTGCAGATGTAACCCTGGTACTGTGCGCCGCGTTACAGAGGCGCCAGGGGAGGACGGCCTGGGACCGCTGCAGTCGATACCCCCGAGGAAGCCCGGCACCATGGGCGGCGGCGCTCGACCCAAGTTCGAGGTCAACTACTCCTCCGACGTCGACTGGTCACAGCGGCACGAGAAGGGTGAGCGACGCCACGTCACGCGCATGCGCACTGACCCACCGTCATATGTCCCAGGTCACCGGCGAGATGGGTCCGTGATAATGTGTGATTTGTTCGCGTGAACGTTATCACGCGTTGCACTTGAGCTCGTGACTCCACCAAATAGGATCAGTGCAGTTTGTGAACGGCGAGAGCCACGACACCTTGCTGGTTGACTCGTTAGCATGATTAAGTCGTTTCGACAAGTGCCTCTTACCTAGTCATGAACGTGTCGTTTCACAGAAAAGATGAGCATGTTTACGCTTACGCTTACCATAAATGAGCCTCAGATACGTCTTTATAGGTGACCATTTCATGCACTTGCACTTTAAAACCACGTGAATCTTCATAGGCTTCGGTGAACCGCTAACACGTTTCGTTTGAAGTATGATTGCGCCGTTCGCTTGACTCTGACTCTGACTCGGCTCCCATCGCCCGTTGGCAGGTGCGCGTACTGAGAGTCCCGACAATGACTCTGCCTTCTCGGACAACCTGTCCATGCTGTCGAGCGAGTCGTCGGCGTCATCGGGAGGCAGCGGAGGCAGCGGCGCGCGCACAGAGGTCTCCAAGTCCTCCAGCGGTGTCGGCTCGGCCGCCAGCCCCACCTCTCAGGTAAGGATCCGACTAGCTAGCGACCTCTTTGAGTCGTTAGTGCTCGTTTGTGTTTTTATTTGGGTTGATATAGTACTTTGCAATGACTTGTTATTTTGTTTGTTGTCGGCTAAGTTTAGGAGTGATACCATTTTGCTACGCTCTTTCACTACATTTGTGCAGCGATGAGACGGGTATCTGCAAAACGACAGAGCAGGCTCGTACGAAGCCGAGTTTAATGTGGGTGGAGACTCACGCCATGCGCGATTCTGTGTCGTGTAAGCCGTGCAATAGCCTTCAGACAGGCCGTTTTTGAGGTCAGCTATGTCGGCGATATGTGGACCGAGCGCGACTTATCGTGCGCAGTGGTGCGGCCCAGCGGGACGCCGGCTCGAATGTGTCCGATTCCGTGTAGACATATCAGGCGCCGCCGATGCAGCGTGCCGTGATCGGACCCTGACGACATCGTCAGAAGCGGAGGTCGTCTCAGCGATCGATGCGGCTGCACCGCACCGCCGGCGCAGCCGAGCGTGGAGCCATGTTCGGGGAACCAGCCTCCTGGACGGCCGGAGCGCGGCGGACGCTTCCGCACGGCTCCGCTCTCTCGGCTGGCGTGCGGACTGACCGCCGGGGTCCGCCGGAATCCGCCGGAATCCGCCGGAATCCGCCGAGTCTGTGTGCTTGCCGTCGCCGCTCAGGCCTCGGGTCATCCTCCTTTGGTCAGGCCGTCTGGCCAGGCGCTGAGTGCTCGTTTGGTGGCTGGTTAACTCGCCTGGGAAACGGACGCCGCCAACCGTGGCGGCGACGGTGCCGCACGGCTGACTGCACCGCTGACGCTGTCCGGACCGACGCTGCGAGCGAGTTTCCACCGACGAGCGCGACGGGAGGGGAAGGGTAGGGGGGTATCCCCCTGTAGCTACGGTCTCGGTCGGTCGGACGGTCTCGGTCGGTCGTGGTCTTTCGCGTCGACAGTTCCAGGGCCGTGTATATTAGACAGTTCCGTGGTCGTGCCGCGGTCGTGCCGCGGTCGTGCTGCGGTCGTCCCGTGGTCGGCTCTGCGTTAGGGTTAGCGGTGGGCCCGCTGCCAGCCCGTGCGCCCCCGGCTGGCCTGCGGCCCGGACGGGGTCAGACAAAGGCGGCGCCAACCGGCGGCCGCAGGCGCCGACCGCCGCGGCCACCTCTGGCCTGCAGGCCGTGCGCGAATGAATGGGCGGGGCGGGGAGGGGCTGCCCGCGCCGGGCGGGCCGGGACGAGCAGCAGAGCGGAGCAGCGCGGCCTTGAGTAGCGTGGCCGGCGGCCGGTGATGTCAGGCCGGCGCCAGGCGACAGAGGCGGGAGCCGGACTGCCGCCGAGCGGGGCACAGCCGGCTCGTCCCCGTCTGGACAAACACCGCGGCCGAGCGCCGCACAGGGGCCTCCCACTCCCCAGCTCCCCAGTCAGACGAGTCCAGAGGCAGCGCACCGAGTCGTGTCGGCTCGGTGCGACTGGATGGCTGAGTCATGTACCCCTGACGTGGAGTCAGACTGGGGGAGAGGAGGCGCCGGTGGGCGCTGAACTGGTGGACGTCGATCGGTAACGCACGTCGACGTGTCGTATGTCGATCCGACACTCCGCCGTCGGGTAACCAGCCGCGCTCCTGTCGACGCGCGTTGTTGAGCCGCCTCCGCCGCGCACGTGCGGCCGCTGAGTGACGGCGAGCACGCTTCTCGCGCCCCCATCTGGAGCTAGCCCGTGCACGGCGCCGGAGGCTATTTTCGCGTCTGATGCGAGCCGACAGTTTGCGGTCAGTCTAGTGGGCCGGCGCCGTGCGCGTGGTGACTATTTCCAGTACCGGCGGCGGTGGTGGCGATGGGGCAACCCGTCTAGCCGCCGACTGGCTGGCGGCGTGCGGGTGGTGGTGGGCGGTGGTGGGCGGTGGTGGGCGGATGGTGCTCGATGGGCGGTGGGAGACGGCGGGCCCCCCCCCCCCCCCCCCCCGCCGTCCCTGCCGCCGCCGCTGCTGCGCCCAACGGTCCGTCGCCACTCTGTTTATATCGCGACTCGTCCGACCGCTCCTGAGGTCTCCCGCCTCCCCGCCGCCCGGCTCTGGGTGGCGCCCCCTGGCCCGCCCTGCTGGGTGCAGGTCTCTGGCTCTCACTCACACAGAGAGACAGCCCTCCCGGCGGTGGTGATCTACTGCCCCCTGCTGGGCGGCAGCGTCACTTGTGCGCCGCTCCCTCCGCCCCGTCCCCGCTCCGCCCAGTAATAACCCCGCCACAGCTGTGGTGTCATGACCGCGCAGATGGCACAGAGAGCCCGTTCTCGTTTCATGGAGTGGCCGTGGCAGCAGAGTGGGGTGACCTCGACCCCGGCCACAAACGCCCGCCCTCTGCAGCGGCCGCCTGTTTACTTCATGGGGCTGAAACGGCAAGGCGTGCTATAATTCGGAGAACTTTTCTGGACATCTTAGCGTTTAGCTTAGTGTTGCTGGTCCTCATGACTCATGATCGTCTATGGGGTTTCAGTTAGTTCTGGCTACAACATTACAGTCCAATACCAGGGTACCCACCTGATCCCGCTATGACCGAGTTAAGTTCTATGTACCTCTCCTTTTCATACCAGCCTTCCTGGGCTTTCTGTTAGCAACACGAACACCAGTGACCAGTACGAGCAGTGGCGGCGGCGCGGGCCGCGGTGGGCGGGTCCCGCGTCCTGACGCGCCCCGCCCCGCCCCTCCATCCGCGGGGGAGGGGCGGGGTCGACAGGAATGTGGAGGCGAGCGTCGTTGCGATCATCAGCTCTATTTGTGGGCCGCGTTCCACTCGTCTCGGCGCGGCGGGCGGAGGTCGGCTGCAGAGCTGTGCAGCAGCACGGCCGTTTGTGGAGGCGGCCCCGGCGCAACAGAACAGAACGGCCACCAATAGGATGGCGGCCACAAAGAGAGACGAGTGGCAGTTTGATTTGGCGGCGTCCGCTCTGGCAGACCACCCTGGTTGCCCGCTGTCGAAAGATGACAATTCAAGTTTACATCCACACATGCGATTTTATTGTGCTTGCTGGCCAAAAAATGAGATTCATAAGATTTCATATTTTGTCCATGTTCAAGCTTACAGCCGGACATGCGATTTTCTGCTGGCTATTGGCCAGAAAATATTGAGATTCATAGAGTTCATATGTTATCCATACTATACAGCGTGCAATCCGTGTGTTTTAATGTTTGCATTAATGACAATACGTAAGCCATTTAATGACGTCGTTGTTGTCTCTTCACAGGCGGACCAGGCGGCACGGATCAAGGCGGAGAAGATCAAACTGGCCCTGGAGAAGATCCGCGAAGCCAACGTGAAGAAGCTCTTCATCAAGGCGTTCATGAATGACGGCAGCACCAAGAGCCTGCTGGTCGACGAGAAGATGAGTTGTGGCCACGTGACCCGCATGCTGGCCGATAAGAACCACGTGCGGATGGAGCCGCGCTGGGCCGTCACCGAGTTCCTGCCCGACCTTCTGATGGGTGAGGACGGGGGAGTCGAGAGGGCAGGCCGAGGCACAGCCGGGGGCGTAACAGGGATGAGGGTTGGTAGTGGTGGTACCTAAACGGAGCTGTTGGAATGGAGCTGGACATAGGTGATGGCTTCAATTGTATACGCAAGTACACAGTTGTACACCGTTGCGCTGATTTCCGTTCTTAGTTATATCACTTTCTTGGTTTAAGATTTACGTTGCCTCAACGTCTACTGCTTCTTTTATTTATGGCTGAGTTTCCACCCTGTTTACCGATCTGGCTCAAACTGCCTTGGGGGTTTCCGAGCTGCGTCGGCGATCGTCCCCCGTGCGCCAACTTGGCGCCGCTACTGTTGAAGTTGGGAGGTGAATGGATGTCGACCTGTCAAATTACAGGACGTTTGTCTGAGTGGGTGCTTTGGCTCGTCTCCACCGCACAGGCCCCTCTTGTTCCGTTTTAAATCCCTCCAGTAACACGCGTGGGGGCCTCCTCGACCGTAAACGGATCTCTCCTGACCACCCAATCATTTCCACTGCGGTATCCAGTGCAGTCCGTGACAGTCTCGCTGCCCGCAGTACTGGCCCGTGGTGACCCGCGTAACCTGACCAGTGATCCGTGACGTCCCGGGTAACCTGGGCACCGGAGGGCGACGGCTTCGAGACCCTGCCTGCGTCTCGTGACCGAGGCCCACCCCGACCCTTCCCGCTGACCTATGGCCTTTGACCCGCCACCCCCCTCACTGGCCTGTCAGCCATGTGTCTCCCCTCCCCCCTGTGTAACACTTGATTCAGAGTGCGGTCATCCTCTGACTGCTCTGCCCAATGTGTACCGGTCCTCGTCTGTATCACCTGCATAGCATTCCTCTCCCCACCCGTAGAGCGCCTCCCGTCACCACCCTCCCTCTTACATACCTTACACGCGTCCGCTGTCCCGTCGTGATGGGGGGGGGGGGGGGGGGGGGGGGGGGGG
>JARBER010165607.1:0-16443 GCA_030265075.1 Balanus glandula
AGGATAGCCAAATTTTGAATTCAAACAACTGTGTTGTTCAATAAGTAATGCAATAAGGGCGAATGGTAACCTTTGAACTGTGCCACTGGCTTCTTGGAACGGATTCCAGCAAACCTGTTCATGCAAACACCACTTTTCTATTATTTGAACGGCCACCGCGAGTCATGACACAGATAGTGACACTGCTCGACACTTTATTTCTATTCATCGCGCTATCAGTGAAGTTTGCCTCCATCGGTCAGCGGAAAAGTTTGACCCGCAGCGAGTTTGCAGAACGATTGAGATATGCGGCGCGGTGTTTCATGATGCATGGTGCCTGCCCGGTCAGCGAACTTCCCTGCGTGCTCGCTGCGCACTACCTTTTCTCCGACTTAACTGGTTTTGCATGGCTTACGAGCTGGGACGTATATTTCATTAGCTTTCTCCGACTGCATTCTTTGATTGGCCTCTGAATGACAGGTTGTGAGTAGTGACGGGTAAAACTTGTAGCGCCCGCGTAGTGTTTCCGCCCAGAGCAGGGCGCCCGGCGCCGACAGCTGATAACGATCTTATCGCATGCATAAACTGGGTTTATGGCATGACCTTAATCTGCCAGACCTCGTCTATCGCCTCGTGATTCACGGCTGTTTTTTCAGGCAGAAGGTAGCGAATGTTCTCCTCTCGAGGGATGCTCCCACTGCCCACACCATGTATGTTTGTTTGTTACCGTTGTAGTAATCTGACATCAAATTTACTATCGTTGAGGAGCATCACAGATGCTGAGCCCTAGACCTCGTACCGCGGTCCCGTATATCTAGGGACCCTGATACGCAGCACAGCACCTCTGCCTGGTCACCTGCCTTGTCGCTTGTCAGCAGGTGGTCACTAGCGCCGGCACTGGCGGCGGTTAACTGCAGGGTTTGTCCGTCCGGCTGTCCGTCCGGTGTCCGTCCGGCTGTCCGTCCGGTGTCCGTCCGGCTGTCCGTCCGGTGTCCGTCCAGTGTCCGACTGTCCGTCCGGTGTCCGTCCGGTGTCCGTCCGGTGTCCAGTGTCCGTCCGGTGTCCGTCCGGTGTCCGGTGTCCGGTGCAGCGGTGACCTTCCGGCGCACCATTTTTGTCCCAATCCACCCGGATCTGGGATGCTGCAGATACTCCCGGATCTGTCGTGGCAGAGCGTCCCTGGCGAATGACAGGAGGGGCACCACGAAGGTTGGCCGACGGGCACGTCTCCTGCAGATGTAAAGAGTCGCAGGCCCATCAGCAAACGGGGTGATGGAGACTTCGGGCAAGGCATAAAAACTTGCCGAAGAAGAAGCAAGCCTGGCTACCAATCTTGATGGCCACAATGTAAAGCAAAGCGATACATTTGGCTGTGCTTTAGAGCCATGTCGATACTTGAAAGCCGAAGGTTGCGATAAAGTTAGCATGTATCGTATACCTTCAAACAAATTGCAAGGGGACAACCGATGACCAAACATCCCAAACGTCATCAGAGCTTGACTTCTCGTCGACAATCATGCTTAATTTTGACATTTCTAGCAAGCGAATAGCCGTTGCATCCGCACCTTGTATTTGTCACTATTGTTCCGGCGTTTGCCGCGTCGCGTCGCGTCGCCGCACTCCAGCTTAAGTGACGCGGCACGAGCGCAGGTGGGGCGCTGTTTAAAAATGGCCGCCGTGCATCGGTGTCTCATCAGATTGATGAAGTCGTGACTGGACGCTGCCGCCGCCGGCAGCCGAGCCAGGACCCAGCTCGGCGCTCCAGCACCGGCCGAAACGCAGTGCCATCTGATAAAGCCCCGTCGCGCGCAGCTGGCAGCCACCGGTGCTCCATATCACTCGGCTGCCGCGGCGCAGTGGGCACGGGCCGCGCGCAGGCGCACACGCGCCGAGCATATTTAAAATGTTAATCAGAAATCCAATTTGGTCTCCCCCCGTGATTATAATTTATTTGTTTTAGCCGCATACATGAATCGATTATGAGCGCAGTGTCTGATATCAAAGCAATAGGGTGCCCGACACATATTATACAACATCTCGCATGTAATGATCTTTTCTCGCATTCCAATGGGAGCGATCCAAATTAGGCAAACATGAATGCGAACGCCGCTGATGAATCGGCGGCGGCGACTCGGCGGCGTTCGCAGCACGCAGCGCATGCCGCTTTAAATATTCAGTGTTTGAGTACCGGTGTTTGTCGACAAGCCTGCCGACAAGCCACGCTTCGGCCATCACCGTGATATCAAGACGTCAGCGACAGGCGGGGGCGGGGGCGGCGGCGGCGGTGGGGCGGAGTGAGGACAGTGGTGAACCAGCGGACGATCTCAGAGTGACTGACCGAGAAGTGACAGCTTTGAGACCATGATCAGCTGATGTCTCCGGCGGAAAGACTGTGGTTTGAAGAGATGGTGAACTGACCATCGTCCAGGATGCTGGCGTCGCAGACGTCTGGGGACTGAGCAGAGCCGCTGACCCTCCGCCCGGCGGACCCGACCCTCCGCCCGGCGGACCCGACCCTCGCCGCCGCGCCGTATCACTCAGCCGCCCGGGGACCGAAAAAGCGCGGCCACCACCAACTTTGCGGAATGGCTTATTACCTGTTTAACCGAGCCGCTGTAGAGCTCCCCGCGGGAGAGCGGTCGCATTAATTCCAAATGAAACTGTAAGATGTGGGTGGGAGGCTCTCTCCCCTACGATACGAGACATCGGCGGCAGCGGCTGAGGACTGGGGGATCAGCTAGACGAAGGAGCAGGCTGTTGGATTTGCTCTCCTCAAAACGTTAAGGAATGTATTAACTGCTCCGTTGACCGCAAGCCATACCAAATAAACAAAGGACCGACCGGTTTGATAACAAATGTGTTCAGCATTACCCTTCTTAACTTCCCTTTATTTAACATTGCATTAGTTTCCGTTCAATAGAACGTGTACTTTTCTTGGATGATCAGTTCAGTTCTAGGACACCAGCTACACCCCGAACTGAACTTAACCTGGCGCAACATCGGAGTTTACCGGACAACACCGGAACCTAAATTCAATTCCGAATTCAGTCCCGTCTTTCTTCTGGCGTGGAGCGATGGTGGAGTGCGCCTGCCGCCGGAGCGGGCCGCTGCCACGTGTGTCTCGCGCGCCGCTGTCACGTGTGTCTCGCGCGCCGGGCTGTCTTCGCCGCTGAATAGCGCGGGAAAGGGTTCTATTCGGGCGCCACTGGCACGGGCCGGGAGGCGGCCGATCGGGTGGCAGTCACGAGCTCGGCATACCGTCACCTGGACTGGCATCGAAAGAAAGGGGGAGCAAAATGGAGGGCACCGGTCGGTAGAGAAACTCGAATTTGAGACACGCTTTGAAGGTTGGATGCTGTTAAATATAAAGTGATTTTGCTTAGGAAGACATGTTATTACTTCGTTTGTATCACCTAGGTACTTTATGGAAGGAAATTTTGGCTTAAGGCACAATATTCATAAAAATTGTACTAACTGTCTTCAGTAAGCTCCTGTTCGGTCATGCCCCATAAAATGTCTGGAACCGGAACACAACCTTACACATTTCCTGATACAAAAGAAAATACAAACAACCTTTACTAAGTAAAGTTATGTGTGTGTGTATGTATGTATGTATGTGACGTAGTGCAGCATATTATCCTATTCCAATAACATGTTATCTTATCGGCGACGAAGACGCGTAATTCGAATAATCGAGAGTGAACCTTAGAACTTCTTACGACATGCAAGTTAAAGTTCAGCATGACTAGCTTTATCTATTGGTGTAACAAACACCGGCATTTGCACATAATGTAATCATATAACCAGTATTGGGAGACCACGGACGCGCGAATATCGCGTCGGGACAGGATCCTGTTTGTTTGGGAACACCTGCAATACGTCTTCGGCCATGTGCCTATCAGTCTCGTCAGTGACTCAGCGCGGTAGTATCTGATGACGTGCTGGTCTTACCCACGGCATGACGGTCAGCACGTTTAGCGACTGACAACATCGCTGTGCGCCTGATTCGCGTCCAGCCGGCTCACTACTTACTCCGATGCTAACGGTCCGCCCACTACCGTTGACAGTCCTTTCCGAATGTGGCGATGCGGCTAGTAGTATTCACCAGTCCAGTGGTGTTTCATTATCGGTCCATGTCGCGTAACTAAACACCGTCGGTTTGTGCGTCTTCCTGTCCCCGACCGTTCCCAGTTCCCGGTTCTCCGTTGGAGGTGGAGGTAGGCTCTGGGCGGTCGAAACATCCGTATCCCGCCCTCTTCCCCCCTCTCCCCCGTCCACCCGCCGCTCCCTCACTTATCAGCCTCACCACACTCTAATGGCCGGGCAGTGTTGTGCGCCTCAGCCGCCGGACAACACGGGAACGACATTGCGAAATGCTTCGGTCATTGGACAATATAACCGCACCCTTTGAATGAGGGTTCAATGTGAGATTGGCATGCAGGTCACGTTATTTTCCGTCGCAGTATAACTGTCAGCTTGCATTATACTCATGCAGTTATATATTCCATGTTTTATTTGGTAAAGGTATTTTTCAGCTAATGTTTCTGGAAAAGAGATAGACTGTGCCGTATTCACCTGGACTCTGCGGCACAGTCTAATATTACAATTCAAGAAACTAACACTATGTTGCAGTCTCCCGTCCTCCGCTCTATGCATGATTGAGTAGTGTGTGTACTGTGCCTGTGCCTTTCCGCTTCTAAGCTGCAATGTAATGCCGAAGTAGGAATTTAACTATCCTCTTTCGAATGTGCGTACACACAGGAGGGTACTAACAAAACCTCCACCATGGTCAGAAAATTGGGTGTACAGGAACATTTTATTTCACCATTTTTAATTGACCCTTTGAATGGCCTTTCATATATTTATTCTTTGATCACAACCATTTTTTTTACACTTTATACCATTGTATCAAAATGAAATGATACCACACATGGTATCATTTTATGCTATGCATGTTGAAACTCATCCATGTTTGCGAGTCTCTTAAATAACAAGTCCTGTCGTGTTTATGGAATATATCTAGTATCAAATTAAATCCTATAACTTGTTGTTGCATAACTTTGCATGCATAGAATACTAATGCTTTTCCTGATATGATAATCAGTATGCAATTTTGTCGCCTATTTTGTTTACCAATTGTATATACTCAGTCCTCACCGAATAATGCTAACTGTTCGTTGTTGAGATCAGTGTCGAGTCATGGACCAGTTGTACCATGTGTACTATGAGCCCATGAACATTCCCGCTACTTGTCTATTGTAATCCTGAAATACGTTAAACCATAGCTAGTCGAGCTTATTGAAAAGGAAATGTCCGACTTTCATTGGGTCATTCCAATCGAGTAGCCATTAACTCCTATCAATATCCCACCAAAACGATCTCGAAATCGTCTCTCTTGTTCGCTGCGTACTATCAAATCTATTGGGCGATTGTTTATTCTAAGATATTGGTATTTTTATTGGACTGTCCGTTCAGCTTACAACTCAATTTATTTCCCCGGATCTCACACTGGACCCATTTCTTTTCTAATTTTTCCCTCGCGGATCTGCGGCCGGTTAAATCTCCATTGCGTCGCTCTAAGATTGCAGCGAACGCTTTTCCGTTGAGTCTGAAGAATTCTTCTAATTTCGACCCGTGCGCTGCATCGGACTTTTTCGGATTATTCCAACAGAAATCCTTTTACCATTTGTTATTTCCTATGGGTTTCGCATGGATTAGGCTGGACCGAAGTGGACGGCGGAGATGTGCGCGCTCCACGAGGCCTAAAGCTGTGAAAGCCCCGTCGGCGAAATGATAACAACGGGATAAATTCTAAGCCCTGCGACGTCATTTCCCGCCAAAATGATTCGAAATGGTGCGCTGCTCTAAAAGCGGCGGTTCGGAGACTGAGATTAGAATAAAACGCGGCAAAAACGCCGCGCCTGTGATTTCGGCGCGTCTCCAGAAGAGACAAAGGAGGATCGATGAGGGACGGGTCTGTCCAGCGGAGCCACTGCGTTACACGTCGTCCTGCGCGGGGCGCGGTGGCTTCCAGATGCCACGACGATGAGCTGCTTCTCGCCCTGGCAGCGCGGCAAACGGCCGAATCGGCCAGCTTTGTGAATAGTGAGGCGTTGCAGAGAAAGGGGTGGGCTCGGATCTATAAGCAGGATGCGAATAAGTTGACGGCTGGCCTGCTATCATGCGGCAATGTATTTAGTACTCCAGACGTAGCTTAGACCATCGATATCTTCTGAGGCCTGGTGAAATACATTTTGGTATGAGCATATATAAACTGCGGGTCTGCATAGCGAACAGATCAGCCGGGGAGACAGAGTTGCAAAGTACTCCCAACTTCCCCGAAAAGTGAGAAAGTGGCTTGAAATTAGCATAACAAGAGTCGTAGCTTGTTATGTCTTGGCTCAGACGGAGATGTATTCTGCATAATCTGATGGTCTTACAAGCCATGCACATTACACATCTCGCAATGTACAAAACATGCATGCTAATATGCTGCATTAACTAGCCGAGATGTGAGCCCATGGCCACACTTTCACGTGTCCATATATGTACAGTATAACAAGGATGACGTTAGCTTGGCTAACCATGTTAATGAAAGCGGCCCCCACGGCCGGCTTTTCCTCAGCAGATGGATGAGAGCCGTATACGTATGCAGGTCTCTGGTCAGTTGTCGGTGATTGACTCCTCGAATTTTGTCATAGACGTGATTCTGAAGCTTACTCTTTTATTTCTCACAATGTGCTGGAATGATATTGCCATTTAGGCATTTTAAACATTAAATGCTTGTTTGATATTACAGACATTGCTAACTGGCTACTATATTGTCATGAATAACATGTCCTTGGCTGTGCCTTGGCTCGTCCGATCGAAAATATGTTTTACGATATCTTAGCTTCAAATAAAATACAAAGCCTGTCATGTATGAAAATGATAGTCGCATAATCTGAAACATTATACGCTTAGCAGGCCACCATGCGTGCTGCAGCGTCTCAAATTTAAATAAATGTGTGTTCAGAGTTATTATTCACCATTCAATACTCACAAAATATGATATCATGTATATACACATATAGTATCCATGAGTAGATGTTTAATGTAAAAGGGGATGCAGCTGCAACTTCAATAATTTGGGAATTTAACACGACGCTGATGACGCACGCGATGTGGTAGAAATGAGGCTTTTAATAACTAGTTAGGTGTATTCCCAATGATTTTGAAAAGGTTTCGCCTCTGTCTGTATCTGCCCAGTCCGTCCGCCACTCAGCTATGCCTGTCCTGGAGTGTCTCCACACCAGTTGGCTGACCGGGCTCCAGACGCACCCCTCAGCGTTCGTTTCCGTCCGTCAGCCCAGTCGAGTCTCCGCCGGACCTTCTGATGTCCCCCTCCCCTCACCCAGCCGTCCCCCCCCCCCGGAGCCGGCCGTCACCCCCTCAGCCGGCCGTCAAATTCAGCCTCGCATTCATCTGGACGTTGTTGTGGCGTCCGGCTGCGCTCCTCTCACATCGGAGCGCCACCGTCTCCGCTGCGCTGTATACCGCAACCTTTCATCTCAATTCCAAATACGCCCGAATTCCGCCGCCTCGCCGCCGGCCGGCAAAAATCAATACCCGATGTCCAGTCTTTTTGTCGGACGGCGCGCCGACGAGCGAAATTTAAATTATCGCTGATGGAAATTTTATTCTATTTGGCGAGCTGGCGAGCTGGCTAGCTGGCGCGGCTGGGCCTCGCTCGCCCGTCTCGGAGACTTCAGTTCGCCTACCGGCCGTGGCCACCCCTTCCGCGCGTCTGCGGCCGCCTCCTCCCCGTCCGATTTCAATTCTTGAATATCATTGGCCGGTGGTATTGACGCCCGGCGCGCGCCGGCGCCGCGCCGACGCCGCATTTCATTCGGGCCGCGTCCGCTTCACAGCGCACCGCCCGAATTTGCATCCGAAGAATGATATGTGCGGTAACCATGGTAACGGGTTATTGACGCGCGGCGGCCGCTCTGGCGGTCAGACGGCGAACCAGCCGCCGGCCGACGGTCAGTCGCCGGCGCGTCGACGCCGACGGGGGAGCGCCGCTCGGCCGGCGGGAATCGTCGACGACGACGACGGCGGGGACGGCGGGGGACGAACTGGCTCCGTCCCCGCTGCCGTCCGCCGCCCCGGCCCCGTAATTGATCCGATCTGATGGCCTAACGGGCATATCGAATCTGACGTGTTTCCAAGCGGCCCGCACGGCGCCGAAGCGGTGCGATGCGGCGATGACAAATCGCAGGCGGCCGCCGACCCGGCGATGGGGTTAAACGAATCAGCTGCGGTGGCCGGCCGGCGGGGGTCCGACGGGAGCGGCCCTGTTGCTGGTCCGGGCCGCTGGTGCCAGTCCGGAGCCAACGCTCATGGACTTCTCTCCACCTCCGGTCTGTCTGTCAGTCTGTCTGTCTGCTTGCCTGCCTGCCTGTCCGTCTGTCCGTCCGTCTGTCTGTCTGTCTGTCTGTCTGTCTGTCTGTCTGTCTGTCTGTCTGTCTGTCTGCCTGTCTGTCTGTCTGTCTGTCTGTCTGTCTGTCTGTCCGTCCGTCTGTCTGTCTGCCTGTCTGTTGTGTGCGGACATCAGGCCCGTGCCTCTCCCTCAGCTCGGCCGCCCGGAGGCCTTGTCACGAGCCAGCTCGAGCGCCTCGGCAATTATTCAGCCTATTATGGCCACTAAATGAATAAACAGGTGCAGCGAGGTGCTTCTGTCCGCGGGCAAATGGTTCACGGCTTGAATATGCATAGCTGGCTGGTCGCAGTAGACCAATAAAATACCACCGCCCCCAGAAGCCGACCGCGTGGGCTCCTCCCGCTGTATATGCAGATGCCTGCTGTCCGAACATGACTAATGAATGCAAACACTGACCCGGCCACTGAGGCACGTGGGGCCGACAGGTGAAAAGCAAACAGATGTAAATCGAGGTTTACGAGGTGCCGCGCGGCGCACAAGCTACTCATGTGCGTGCTGCAATATTGCAGCGTTCAGTGTCGTGGAAGGTGCTGATTGCAGACGTTCGTTGTTGGGCGGTATTCAAATATCGCCGGTGGCGGCGGCGGCGGCGGCGGCGGCGGCGGCGGCGGCGGTGCCGGGGGGGTGTGCGGCTGTCAGCTGCCGCTGTCTGTTGTCACCACGGGAGGGGAGGGGAGGGTTGCGGTGGCCTGCGGCGGTTTGCGGCCTGGGCTAACTGGTGGTCTGCTGTACCCCGTCACGATGCAATGCGCCTCATCCGGCAGATGCAGACACTCGTTGTGGAGTGCGGTTATGCTGTGCCCTACCTAACTCCTGTGTTTATGCACCATTGTGCTGCCAGTCAGTCGCACTAACTTGGCGACAGTCAGCGACATTAACAAGCTGCTATCTGTGTGATTGATTTATTTCCCTTGCGTATGTATGCAAGAGAAATAAATCAACGTGTCTATTAGCTTAAACTTCTCACGTTTCTGTACAAAGCGAAGCTTTGTGACAATTATTTCTGGTCAGTGGTCAGTGGTCACTGGTCAGTATGAATGCAACTGGTCGAGTATGGTGTTTCCCAATATGTAAAAGCCAGCATACCGGCTGATGACCACCTAGCTTGATACTTGCTGGCGGTAGCGGAGGCTTTAATGCTGGCTGGATGCTGTCCTGATCCTGGCTGGTGGCTGCCTCGCTACTGTCTAGTTGCTGCCTTGCCACTTGCCGGCTGGTGGCTCCTTCCCGCTGGCTGGAGGCTTCTGGCTGGCATTACCGGCACCCGGTGCGGTCCGCGGTACCTAAACCGGGCCGAATCATCAATCGCCCCGCCGCCGCCACCGGCCGCCATTTCACCATTTCCGCCTGGCCGGCGCTAGAAGACACTGTAATTGTTCCATATTCCCTGCACATAACTAATGCGTTTGTTCAGCGCCATATTTCAGCCATGCGCTATTAGATTTAACTATAAATCCTCACCTTCCGCTGCCAGTGACAGAGCCAACTTGGAGCTAATATCCGTCAATGACGGTGAGGTGGCGGCTCGCGGGTGTTCCGGCCCGCCGGCCGCCGCTACCGGGGCCGTGTTCGGGACGTCGCTGACGCCGCTAGCGATGTTCACGCTTCTGCCAATCATGCTCACGATGCTTTCGTGCTACACCGGAGTGTCACTGGTGGTTGAATGTCTGTCTGCTCCTAAGTCCTCTGTCTGCTGGCCGCCCTGCGTCACCAGCTGCGTCTGGCGCGCTCTTGCTCTGCCTGCCGGGGACACGGTGCCGTTGCTCCCTGCTCCGGCATATATGCCCGGCGGCACTCCGTGTCTCGGAGACACGTGCCGGATCACCTCCACCGCGCCGGCGGCGGCCCGCTCGTGCCCGACAACAGGCGTAGCACCAGGCGGGGCACGATCCTCCGCCCGGCGAATAACCAGCAGGCCGAATTATGCACTTGACTCTTATTGAATAATCATGTATTCTAATGGGCACGCCGTAAATTAGCAAACAATGCAGCGTTGTATGGTAATGGACGCGGGCGGGGGCGCGCGGGGTGGGTCGCCGCAGTGGGTCCTCGCTCCGACACACTTGGTCCGGAATATCGGGAGTGGATAGTGAACAGGAGCGTGACTAACAGTGCGGTAAACAGGCGGTAAGAGGCGGCAGACATGTGCCCTGCGGCAGTCCGGCTGGGCCCGCCGCCCCGAGCCAGGTGGTGCGGACGGAGCGTTTCTGAGTGTGGCTTTGGTGTGGAAGACTTGCGCTGGCTACAGGTATTCTCTCCATGATTCGGAATAGTGTGTTGCATTAAGTCTCGATGTGATACGGGCTCAGTTACCTAATATATTAATATATTGGATGGTATTTTCGACAGCAGTGCAAGTAGCAGTGCATCAATGGAGTCAGCTAGCGTGCTACAACTTTTTCAACTTCTCCGCCGACACTGCTTTTGCCTATAGTTTCCTCGAACATCCATTGGTCCGTATAGACGTCAGAACTTCGTCTGCCAGGTCCCCGAGCTATTGAAGCTTGTATTATATACGAAAATTATAGACCTGTATACACATTCGGTAAGGTATGTCAGATGTCTTCAATATGGACGACTTCCGTTCTAAGCGTGGTCGTTTCAACATCCCAATCGCCACGATATTCGATGTCGCGAGTTCCCGCCCCGTGCTGTATACATCCACTCGACACGCAAAACTAATCGCTCTCGTTCGAGGCAATAACGTCTGTCGCAGCGCCCGGCACCCTTCCCCTCCCCGCCTGGGCACCGGCTGCCGGCCACCATATTCATAAAACAGCACATTCATTACCAATCCGTCAGCGCCAAATGGTGTCGCCCCTTATTACCATGGTCACACTCTGCCGTCGACGACGGTGACGGCGGGGCAGCGACGGTGCCGGCGCGGAGCGTCGATTCTGACGCGGCGGCGGCGAGTTTGGCGCGGACGTGATCAATGCGTCGGGATCGTCCCCTCCCGGAGTCCAGCTCCGCCGCTCCCCCGCCGCCACATAACCGGCCTCCGAGCACGCCGAATATCTTTATTTTATAGATCGATCTGGCGCGGAGAGGACCTCGACGGGAAGCCTGGGTCTGCGCCGGACCGCGCCGGACCGCGCCGGACCGCGCCGGACCACGGTGGACCGCCGGACCGTCGGGCCGTCTCCACGAAGCTCGGTGAAGCTCGCGCAGCCGCCGGCTGCCGCGGGCTGTCGGCGGCCATCGAATCCGTCGCACGAACGGGATCTCGTTGCTGGCCGCCTTTCATCAAAATCAACAATCAAACAGGCTGGCCGTAATTGAATGGCGAATGATCGGCCGGCCGGTTCATCAGGGATCGGCAAATATTTTACCGGGCGGCGGTATTGCGCGCCGCGAGTGTCTGCAGGCGATCTGATGAGGCCGCACGCCATTTGATGAAGTATTCACTGGGATTCAATCCGGCGGCCAGCGCTGATCGGACGCCGCGCTCTCCGGAGAAGTAGAGCCGCCCCCGGCTGAGGACCGGCCGCCGCTCATTGATCGGTCACGGGTCACGCGCGGAATGACCTCCGACTGAGTGATAAGACGGCCGCTCCGTAATGGCACGACCATGCGACGATGACCCGGAGGAATCGCAGTCAATCGTTTGATACGTGGAACCTCATTGACAGGCGGTGTACCCGGCAAAGATAGATGAATTTACCAGTATTGATGCACACTGCACAGATCACAGCCTCTTGATCTGAATTTTAAAAGCCCGGTTCATGCAATTCTATTCCGGCTCTATTCCGGCCGCTGAGTCTAGACGGTCGCCGCTCCCCGGCGACTGAGTACGGAGAACAGACGTCTGCCGACCCCTGGGCTGCCAGGTGAGGGCCCGCGGAGCCCAGGTGCGTCTGGCCGGCCCAGACTCGCCCGGCTCAGACGCGCCGGCTCAGGTGGCTGGCTGGTGTCACTCAGAGCGTGATGACATTCCACCGCTGATGTCATGCCGACGGATTAATTTAGATGCGGTGCGGCGCGGCGGGCCGCGCGGTCGGCCGGCAGCGGCTGAGGTGCTGCTCACGATTTGGGCACCGCGGCGGTGGCAGCTGCCGCCGCTGATCCGCCGTGACGTCACTGGACCGTCCGGCACTGACCACACCACTGCTATCGGCGTTACTCCACACCCAGCTGACGCCGCCATCTCCGGGACAGCCGCTGGTGACGTCACATAGATAGCACGGCGGCGACATTCCCGTTACTCGCGGCGTCACCGGCTGCCGTCTCAGGCTATCATCCTAGGCTGCTGTACTGGGCTGCTGAGGGTGCTGAGCCGGGGCGGGCCGGGCCGGGCTGCCTCGGAACAGCTGCCCCCCCTCCCCCCTTCCCGCGGGACCCGCGGCGGTCCGTGTCGGCCGCGTCGTGCCCCTCGTCGCCGGCGACGCCTCGGGCCGCGACCGGCGCGCGCTAAAGCACTTCACCTCTGCCCGACGCCCATATTTTACCCCGCTTTCCCCCTTCGCTATAAATCCGGCCGGCTCCCCCAGGATTTGCATCCCGTTAACCCCTTGACAATATTTGCCGTCGTGTCGGCCGGCCGGCCGGCGACTTGTTGCGAGCGGCCGCCCTCGGCGCGTGCCGCCCCGGTGACGTCAGCCCCGCCAGTGACGTCAGCGGCGGTGATTACGGCGGAGTGACAAAGGCGGTAGCTGGCGCAGCGCCGCCGCCGCCGACGATGCTAATACGCGCCGCGAGCGCCGCCAACGCGCCACATTTGAATGAGGCGCAATTGGCGCAATGGGTGAAAAATGGCCGCGGGCGGGAGCGCCTGTTTTTTGCTCGTAAAGGGGTGAGCGGGGTTAATTCGGTCGCCGACGTAGTTCTGGGTGGTTCATTGTTTCCTGGTCGACAGTACGTTTGCGCGCCGACTGGGGGACGTAGGACGGGCGGAGGGGACGGTGGCGACGGTTTGACGCTGTTTGTCCCCCCCCCCCTGGTCCCCCTTTCCCCGGTGGTGGTGGGGGGGGGGGGGCGTCGACTGGTGGCAGACACACGAGGCCACTCTCTGGGAAGTACCAATGCACAATGACTGGGTGTCCACTGTCCAGCGCTGAATACCACCATGAATACCTTGTACTGAGTACACGTGTACCGCATACACTCAGCACTGTGCAGCACGTCGACAATGACTGGCGGCGGCGGCGGCGTTTTAAAAATGGATTCCGTATACGCGGTATGCATGAACACCAGGTAAACACGTCACGGGCTGACTTAGCATCGACATCGCTAGCTTATTCATTACGGCCTGGAATATGACTCACAGGGGAATTTGCATTGCGCTGCAAACGGGTGCCGTCAGTGAGGAAGGCTATGGGCTAGTTGTCGGCTCAGGCTTTCGTGATGAGGCTGCAAAGTGGCGTACGCTTGTGATAAGTGCATAATCAACCGGTCGACATGAGTCGTGTATCATGTATTCACGCTAATTATGCGGTAAGACCGGCTCACGCGAGCCGGCTGCAGAGCCTCAGGTGAGCCGGGCAGTACCGCACGGTGAGCCTCAGGTGAGCTTCAGGTGAGCCACAGGTGAGCCTCAGGTGAGCCTCAGGTGAGCCTCAGGTGAACCTCAGGTGAGCCTCAGGTGAGCCTCAGGTGAGCCTCAGGTGAGCTTCAGGTGAGCCACAGGTGAGCCTCAGGTGAGCCTCAGGTGAGCCTCAGGTAAGCCTCAGGTGAGCTTCAGGTGAGCCTCAGGTGAGCCTCAGGTGAGCCTCAGGTAAGTCTCAGATGAGCCTCAGGTGAGCCTCAGGTGAACCTCAGGTGAACCTCAGGTGAGCCTCAGGTGAGCCTCAGGTGAGCCTCAGGTGAGCCTCAGGTGAGCCTCAGGTGAGCCTCAGGTAAGCCTCAGGTGAGCCTCAGGTGAGCCTCAGGTGAGCCTCAGGTGAGCCTCAGGTGAGCCTCAGGTGAGCCTCAGGTGAGCCGGGCAGTACTGCGCCGCTCTCAGGCGGGGGAGCGGCGGCTATGCCGGCCCTGTCCGGTCCATTTTTGTGCACCCATTGCACTCGGTGCACACTGCACATATGCACATACATCTCGGATTATGTCATCAGCATACCCGCAGTGCATTGTGTAGACGTGTGCGCCAGTCGCTACTGACACAGTAGTAAACTACAGCCGGTATCCGTAGCGGCTCGTCCCCATTGCATTATTATGATATCCGTCGCATGTGAGATATTTCCATATGAAATACACGCTCCTGACTCTGAGTCTGTTTGTCACATGACGTTGGTGCAGTTTCAGCCTCGAGGCGCGAGCTGACCAACGGCTGCAGGCCGGGGACAGTGGCCGCGGGTATAATGGAGGGACCATGCAGTCTCGGCACCCCCTGCCCGCGCACTCGGCCGCCCACGTGCCCGCTCCATACCCACGCTGCGAGCCCAAAATGGGATTTCATTCGGAGCTGGCTGCCAGCGTACGGCCCGCGTCCACAGTGGCGGCGCGCCGGCGGCAGCGGCGGCGCGGCGGCGGCGTATCAGCCGCGCCTTTCAAGTCGCCGGCGCGCGATGCGTCTGATACGCCTCTCAATACGGGCCGGCGGTATCTGATATTGCAGAGGCCTCTCATCTTTGTAGCCGGCCGGCGGCCGTCAAAGACGTCCACTTCCGTCAGCGGCCACGCCCAACCTGGCGTCATTTCTGCGTATCGCGCTCAATACCCCGAACGCGGCGTATCTCACGGCGCGCCGCATTGATTCAGGTCCCGTGCCTGCAACAAAATGGACCCCGCACCGCTGCCGCCACCACCGCCGCTGCGGCTCCATTTTACATTCAAATCATCTCACGATTTGCATGAGCCACGGCGCAGGCGGGGCGAGGGCGAGAGCGTGCTCCAATGGCGGCGCGGCTCCAACCCTTTCGCCGGGCCGCTCCGCTCCGGATGGAAATGAGCTCGGCCCGGCAGCCCTGGTCGATTTGAATCGCCGATCGGCCGGGAAGGTGTGCCGCCGCCATATTCAATTCCCCCCCCCCATCCTCAATTCTCCGAGGACAGTGGGCATGCGACCGGGCGGCTGCCATGCACGAGCCGCCAGCTGACGTCACCGCGCGCATAATCAGGCGTTTTTATACGGCCGGGCGCGCTCCACCCTTTCAGCCGGCGCCTCCTTCAATGACGAATCCACGCGCCGCCGCCGGCTGCCATATTCAGATCAAACAAAAGTCCTTTCACGGGCCAACCCTTCTGCTGCAGTGGTATTCAGGTGACAGGCCCGGCTTTTTTATTGGCCGATATCCTTAGCATTTTGACATAGGCGTTGGGCGGGCGCTCGCGCGCGCCTGCCAGCCGCCCGGCAGCGGCGGCGCACCGCCGGCTAATTTCCATCCATTGAAAGCCCTCAGCTGCTGCTTAATGGTGCCTGCCGCTCCACATGTAGATCCGGACGATTTCATTGGCGGCTGCAGCCATTTTAAACCGGGCGACCCCTTTCACAATAATCATGATTAGATTTGGATGGGTGTGCCGCCGGTGGCGGGCGGCGGCAGCACGCGCCACGCCGCCCGTCACTCTGTGGCTCTGCTCGGCTGGCAATAATTGCAGGCTCTTGTTGAACATGGCCGTGCTGGAAGGGTTGCCCCCTTTCGCCGCTCCATAAAGCCCGGCTACAGTTATCTCTTTGGCGTTGAGGGCTTCTTTTAGTGCCAATCAAAGCGATATTAGTGGAGCACCCTTGCCGTCATCAAGTGGCGGTATCGGCACAAAGTCCATGTAATCCTTTCTCCAGTGCCGAGCTGTTGGCGCTGGTGGCGCCACGCGCCGCGCGTGCGGCCCCTGGACCCCCGCCGAGCCCTGGGGAGCCGGTGCCCCCCCCCCCCCCAGCGGCCCGCACCCAACGGGCAGCGCACCCCGCGCAGAAACAAACAGCTGAACGGGCAAAAACTTCTTTAGGCCCGTGACGCGCGGCCAGGTGCTGTTTTTTTGCTCAATCATTGCCGGTGGCCGCCGCCGCCGCCGCCGCCGCCGCCGCCGCCGCCGCCGCCGCTGCCGCT